>JABUQX010111381.1:7500-45000 GCA_015478945.1 Trachelipus rathkii | reverse complement strand
ATATATATATATATAATAACTATATATTATATATTATATACAGAATTATATAATATAAATTAAATTAAAAAAATATATATAATATACAATATAATATATTATAAATATATATATACTATTACCGATAATCATTAATTCATCCTCTATATATCATATAATTATAATATATATATATAATATTGTTAACTAGCATAACCGAACTACAGAAATTCTGATACTGGTGTCAGATTTCGTACTTCAAACAGTTGATCGATTATAACTTAGTTTATGTTCGATTTTCTCTCAAGAATTTCCAATCTCAACCTCTTTTTGATATTTTGATTCATTCTCTATTAGCAGATCCTTTACATAGCGGTAAGAACCACTACTAACTACACTACTATACTAACTACTACTACTACTACTGCTACTACCACTACTACTACTATCTATATTATTAATTATTTTTTATTATTAATATATATTATTATTATTATTATTATTATTATTAATTATTTTATTATTATTAATAATTATAATTATTTATAACTAGCAACAATATAATAATAATAAATAATTAATAATAATAATTAATAATAATAATAATAATAAAATCATAAATAATAATAAAATAATATATGAATAATTAATAATAATAATAATAATATAATATAACAGTATAATAATAATTAATAATAAGAAATAATAATAAAATAATAATAAAAAATATAATAATAATAATAATAATAATAATAATAATAATCCATAATAAAATATTGTAGTAACACTCTACATACCGTAGCTCCGCCCCCTTTTTGACCAACGCGATTTTTTACCTGCCCTTTGACCTATTTGGGCCTTGACCTTTTTTGGCCTTGTACCTTTTTTGACCTTGACCTTTATGGGCAACCTGAATGGGGCTTGACTAGAAACCGGAGGCGAAGCCTCCGTCGTAAGTATTGCCCCCTTTTTGACCCCACCTTTAGGGGCTTAGCCCGTTTTTAATGTTTTGGCCTTGATATTTCAGTTTTGGGCCCTGATATTTTCGGCCTTGATAAGCGTACTCAAGGCTGAAAATACTATTCTTAAATTGACCATTCTATAAAGGTCATTGGAGGGATTAAGTGATTATCTTGAGCTCATCCATGTACCCTGCTGCCTTGCCTTTGGTAGGTATCTTGCTACATGAGGTCAAGTAGGTACTGACTCTGTTTGGATCTGTCCTAAACTTATTTCCATCCCGCGGTCGCCCCACACACACACCACAATTTTATGTTTGTAACACAAAAAACACACACACACACACACCACACACACACACACACCACACACAACACACACACACACACACACACACACACCACACACTTATCATTTATTAACATGACACTTACAAATCTCACCCATAGATACTTGCACTTACATTTACACTTATACACACGTACAAACACACGACCAACCCTTTGGTCTTCCATGGGTCAATTTTGGCCCACCCTAATTTTTGGCTATCCTTAATTTTTCGGCAGCCCTAATTTTTTTCCGGGCAACCCTTTGGTCTTCCAGGGGGCAATTTTGGCCCACCCTAATTTTTGGCCATCCTTAATTTTTCGGCAGCCCTAATTTTCGGGCAACCCTTTGGTCTTCCAGGGGGCAATTTTGGCTACCCCAATTTTTCGGTCAACCCTTTTGTATTCCAGGGTACAATTTTGGCCTTGTAGTTTTTTTGACCTTGTAGCTTTTTTGATGACGTCAGCTTTGATGGCTCAACTTTGATGACGTCATCTTTGGCGGTTCATCTTTGATGGTGCCTATATTGATGGTTCAGATTTGATGGCTCAGAATTGATTGATGGTTCCACTTTGATGGTTCCCAATCACGTAAGGAGTGTAAGGAGTGTCTATTAGTGTTCTATGAGTATTAGATGAGTCCAGGTGAGTGCAAGTGAGTGTCCCAATGAGTGCCAATGAGTGCCGCATAGTGCATAGTGCCACATGAGTGCCACATAGTGCCAACTGAGTGCCACATAGTGCCAACTGAGTGCCACTTTTTTCAAGCCTTTTCTAGCCTCCCCTGAGCCCAGAATAGCCCTAATATGGGTGTCTACCCCTAGGTTATAAGGTATGAGGAATCGATGGTGTTATTACAAGTGCCTAGGAATGCTTCCTACCTAGATTAGTTAGTATTTTCTAACACTTATAGCACACTAACAGAATATATATCTAAAGAGTATAACAAGATATTGAGACAGTGAAAGCAAAAACGTTTCCGAGTCTTGCGTGCCGCAGAGTAGAACCCCAATCCGCGAAGCCACCCAAGCGTTGGCGGCCCGCAGGCGCAATATTTACCACGGATGCGTAACAGCCCGCCTGCGTGCGCCACCGCAGGCGCGCAAATATGTACCCGTCGCTGAAACCGGACAAATATGATATCAATGTAAATATTCAAATAGAATTCATTTTCCACAATATACTATGAGTTCATGGATCATTTTTACATTACAATTGCGGTAATAGATTAAATATTATAAACATATCATTTACATAACTCTTAAAGCAGTAAAACCATTAAAGTGAGGTGTTACCTAACCCAAAGGGAATAGTATGCTTTTTGTTTTTACTGCTTTACCTGCTTTAATCCTAATGTTTTTATCTGCTTTAACTCCATATTTTACTGCTTACATATTTATATATAACACATATTAAATTTACCTAAGAGAAATATACCTAAAGGCAGTAAATTATCAGTTAATCAATATAGAGAGTGTTACCTTAGCAAATCAAAGGATTAGTAATGCTTTTGTTATTACTTGCTTTCTAACTGCTATTAACTCAGTTTTAACTGGCTCTTAACTCATATAGTTTTACAGAACTGCTTTACCTCACCATATTTTATTTTAACAACACAAATTTCTTAAAAAGAGAGCGAAGGGGCAGTAATCAAGTTTTATACAATTCAATAGTACTAGTGATTTACCAGTAACTACCAAAGGGTAGTATGCATTTTGATTTTTCTGTTATTAAACTGCTTTTAAAACTCATGTTTTACTGCTTTAAAACTCATATGCTTTAACTGCTTTCAACCATATATTTATAACATATATGTTTCTTTTATAATTTTTATTATTATTTTATTAATTCTTTAAAAAATTGTAATGTAAGAAAAACACACGCAGTGTCCTGTTATAATAAACATTTTATCTTAAAATAACATTGTATGTAAGAAAAACACACGCAGTGTCTGTTATATTAACATTTTATTTTAATAGATAATTGTCGAAAATTTTATTATAAAACATATACTTTCGAGTACGCTTTAATTAATTCATTATTCATTATTCATTACTTAACGCGTATGGATGTGGAGAAATTTACGTTCAAGTCCGGCTCCATGTCTTGTAGCTTGGGCCGACAGGCTGTGGTCAAACCTTTCTATATTAAATATTTAAAGGATATGAGATTTTTGAGGCAACCTGATAAAAATAACATATGGTGTTATATAATGTTTATCAGGAAAAATTTAAAAGAATATAAAGATGTTATTCCAATTTCATGAAAGCATATACGATTATTATGATCGTTGGAAATATATACATGTCACAAAATTTATTGTATAGATGATTTAATGACAAATTGAATTTGGAAATAGCAAAAGCGTTCACAGTTATTCTCACCATCTAAATATCTCTTTGTTTTTCATAACATCAGTAATATTTTTATCAATCAAAGCAAGCCATATCGAGTGTTTCTTAACACACAGTATTTTACTGGTTGTTGGCCAGAGCAAGAGACATGTTCAAATTATGTATTGGCAACTCAAATGTTTTCCCTTCAAAGGAAAGAGTTCTTAAAATATATAAAGAGGTAACTTCGATCCCTCACGGTATTTGATGTGTGAACTTCACCAAAAACACGTACAGAAGTGTTACTCCGCACAAATATCTTACCCGCTGGAATAGAAACTGTATACATACCCTGAATAATGAGTGCTCTAGTTGCAATGTTATTTCCTCTATAAAAAAAATTTAAAGACGCTGAAACCTTCTGAAAAACGTCAACTAATTAGCGAGGATGAGAAATTCATCCAGTGTGGTATGTGAAGTTGTTTAAAATTCTTATTAAAAGGTTCTTATTTTAAATTCAAGAAGAAGTTACGTCGTCATAGCAACATCATTAAAAAACTCTCCCTCAACATAAAAAATTGATAAAAAAAAGAAGTTTACAACAGAGAGGAGGAGCGTATTCCTTCCAATTACTGCTCTCCGTTATAGCTCCAACGATACAGTGGTGTCCCCATGATGAAAAAGGTTGCTGTACTTCCATATAAGATAGAGAAAATGAAGTATAATCCATACAGCATCTGTAGCAGAACTCAGTTCCTCAGAATTCAGCATTTCAACACCTCAATATAATGCAGATATTCTCACCAAGCACTGAGGCCATTACACCTCTTTCCATCAAACACAACAGTTCACAACAGAATCTTATATTGTATAGAATGACTCATTATCTTTTCAGCAGCCTCAACCTCCCAGCTTATATGATCCAAAAGTTGAACAGATAACCAATTACGAAGAAAGACAGTGGTACAAGATAATTAAATCAGACATTCAACATCCATGAGAAAGTATTTACATACCAAGAAGCCAGTACAGAAATGATAGATTCTTAAAGACTTGATCTACATCCACCACTGCGTAACCCTCTACCCGATGAATGTAGATATTTCTAATGAAGTAAAACTTGAAAGTGAAAAATGAAGATAAATTTAAAAATATCCTAGAGGAGAGCTTACCTATTAGAGTGCGTAAATAAGGAATAGCTTTATACAATATTTTAAAAGAACAATTATCTTTGAATGAAGCAGGGCAGATCGTAATTGATGATGAAATAGTTAAAGGATCAAATATTATGGATTTGATAGCTGATCTCTCACGTAACTGGAAGAAAGGCCCTGTAAAAGGATGGAATGAGATAACAAGAAACTTCAGACATTAATTTCCCCAAACTTTACTCTTAAATACACAACGATTAAGCAGATTTGGATAATATCCCAAAGATGCAAGACCTGATTCAAGTCCTTCAAGACACTTTTACGCTTCAGCTAACTTTTAAACGTGTTACCAAGAGAATAAGACAAAACCCTTATAATAAACAATGTTAAATCGTAATTTATGCTAATTATCATATATATATATTTATTTAGTTGTAATGCTTTTAATAATAAATATGTTATTTTAGACCTTTTTCTTTAATCCCTTTAACAGAATTATATACTGTGTATATATATACTATAATATATACTATTATATATATACTATCTATATAATATATATATATATATATATATATATATATATATATATATATATATATATATAAAAATATAATATATATATGGCGTTACATGTTGGGTCAGTACAGCCAACCATTGGAGGCAATAGGAGGTAGTTGATAAGTATTACTTCATCTGAGGGAACCAAATAGTTTTGGGGGTTTCACTAGGTTTGCTTTAAGGTATCCTAATATAGAGAAAAAAGAGTTAAAAGCATATTTAGAGGGCGAAGAGGCATTTACTCTAAATAAACCTGTAAGAAAAAAATTTCCTAAGCGGAAAAACCATATCTCCGCAGCTCGAAAGCATAATGGCAATTAGATTTATCGGAAATGATTAAATACCTAGTTCTTATAATGAAGATTTCAATACGTAACTTTTACCATTGACGTATACCAGAATACCTTGGTGGTTGAAGCCCTATAAAAGATAAAAGATCAGTTTACAGTGCAGCTGCGTACTTGTAATTATAGAGGATGAACGGAGAACACCTAAATCATTTTTGACAGATTCAGGAATGGAATTCAAAGGTCGAGAGTTTCAGGAACTGCTTTGGGAGTATGGTAAAAGCTATTACAATACATTTTCCGTAACAAGCGGCCTTATAGTTGAAAGAGTCCAGCGTATTATTAAAGAACGCATGCATAGGTATTTTACTAAATGAATACTTTTAAAATATATTGATATACTATGGACGAATTGGCTTATTCTTAACAGTGTCTTACATAGCACTAATAAGACAACTCCTTTAGAAATGTCAAAAAATAGAGGACATCGACCACGATCTGTATGAAAGAAAACAAAATAAAAGATAATTCAGGAATAAAGTGAATGACTATGTTAGAGTATCTCGAACAGAAGAAAGATCAGACAGGAGGGGAGTATGACCGCCGGATGGTCTAACAGATCGGGGTTGAGGGGGAGGGTTTTAACAGTGCACAATATCCGGCCATTCCCGAGTGTAGTTTAAAAGTTATATACCTGGAAAGATTTAATGGTGAAAGATAAAAAGGAGGATTTTATAATACAAGAAATACAGAAAGTAAGGTTCAACCCTGTAACTTCACGAATATAAAATTCGAAAAAAATATTAGCTTCGAGGGTAAAGGAAAAAATAACAGTTTGTGAAATGGAAGGGGTATCCTGTAGATTTAAATACTTATATAAAGCAAGTGAAGTTAAGAATCATTAATCAGTTGTCATATAATCATGGAGAGTGTAAGATCAACTTTTAATTTAACTCTCCATCTCAAGCCTCCTTGGATTTCCATCCTGATATAAAACTCTTCTCGGGATTTTATCAACTGTGTTACTGAATCCCTTTACAAACTTCAAAGAGAGGAATACGACGGAGGATTATGTGAAAGATATAAACCGGACATAAAATTTACCTCAACTATTCTGATGGTGGTGTACAGAAGTGTAGAAGTGTTGAAACTAATAATTTACAAGTGAAAGATTACTCGTATATCTGAAAACGGCTAACAATTGCAAAAAGGTGAATACGCACAACATTTGCTACCAAAAGAATACTTCTTGAAGAATTATACTTTTGCAGAGGGCATATTTAAATCGGTTCTCTGCTAATTTTTGTCATTTAAACGATCTCTTGATATGAGTATTATGTTAAAGGATCTGGTTACAAAAATGATTTTAATAACAGGAAGAAGATAAAGGTAATAATATTATTTAAGATCTATGTCATTATCAACATAAACCTAATAACGAACGCATGTCTTTCGTCGTTGCAAACGGATTAACGTTATAAAACTACTTACAACTAATTTGTTACTTCATTGCATTCATTGGTAAATATCAATAAAAAAATAGTTTTTTATTGGTTTTAGTAATTTTTTAATTACTAGAGACTTTGCCACATGAACAAAAGACCCCGAAGCAGATCGAGTATTGCATTATACATGCACCCCATCCGAGATTCTCAACCACCCCGGTATGGCTTATGTATACACAAATATAAATTGAAACAAACAATATTGGTAATACTAAAGCTCCTTTATTAAGAGTTGTATATTTTCCCAAAGAGAGTAAAGTTATAACATTCCTAATGTTCATTATCTACCTCTGATAATTCAAATTTTGACTCTGTACGCATGCATATAAAAGATTAGAAGGAAATTCCTTCCCCTTTACATACGGCACATTGTTATGAAAAGTTCATATTAGAAAGAAAAAGATGCAGTAAATTACAGCATAATGGATTATATATAAGAGGTGTAGTCAGAATATTTTTTCATTCATTAACATACTCTCACCGTGTAAAGATAGTATAAGAATAGACACTCCTGTATCATGGACGAAGAAAGGGTATTCAGAGGAACAAAAATGCAGAGAGGGTATGGCCTTGGTGGATTTTTTGCCCAGCTATGGAGAAGTGCAAGGCCCCTACTCAGGAGAGGTGGGGAATTTATAGGTAAACAAGCTATAAAGAACAGGATATGCATACTATCCAGAATATTCTGCAGGAAATAATCCTGCGACAGCCAATTAAAAAGACGTAGAGACGATGTTCAAGATGAGTTGTTGGTGATGTTAAGCGTAAAATAAGAAGTAAAATGTCAAGGTCAAGGTCGAGGGACCAAGAATATTGTCATAAAGAAAAAGATAAGCGGAAAAAAACTCAAAAGAAAAAATGTATTGATGTTTTTGCTATTAATTACTAACTGATCACTTTTATACGAGGTGTGTATTACTGTATACAAGTAATGTTTTATTATTTCACATTGAAAATGTTCATTATACGGCAAGAGCTCGCACATACAAGATGCACATTTCTCATCCTTCTAAGTCCTGATTGTGTAAGAGTGAATTGGATCTCTCTTCCGTGAATACTACACAGATTAGCGTTAGCGAATCCAACTTTATCAGTATTATATCCCTATACATTTCAATTACCAATACAAATGTTCCTCTAGAGTTCAATAATCCAGGCACTTCTGATCAATACCTAGATCCTTCTAATGGTGTTTTTATATGTAAAAACGAAATTGACAAACCTGATGGTACAGATCTTCCTTCGGGTGATGACCATATAGTATATACAGAATCCAATTCCTGTATACATGTTTCAACCAGGTTGTAGTCTATCTTAACGGAACTTCACTAGGCATGCGTCAGCGCTATTATCCTTATAGGAGCTATATAGAACATTTGTTAAATTATCCAGACTATATTAAAACAATCTCATCTCCAATCATGTGGTTTTTCTTTGTTTCAAAGATGAAGCTGCACATATAGATAAAGCAGCTAAAGTCATAAATAATACCTATGAATTTTACGGTCCATTAAATGGCGATATCTTCTCTCAAGAAAGACCGAATTATTCTACCAGCTGTAGATACTAGAATCATTTTATCAACGGTCAAATCCAAAATTTGCTGCTTAAATACAAAAGTTAAGCTCCTCTGCATACAAGCTGTTTTTCCGCTTGATGTGAGAAAAGTTTTAGATCGTCTATGTAGAACAAGTGGAAATTATCACCACAGCGCCATTTGGAAATTGAAAATTCCCTTTTGAATACTACAGCAAAGTACCTATTAAGAGAGTTGAAACCAAGATAATTAATTTCACTCAAGGATTGATCGAGTATCCATATCCCATGACATTGTGAACAGGAAATTTACTCACAGAAAGTCAATAATAGGGATTTGGAACATGCCAGCCTACCAGGGATTACAAAAGGTCACCCCTATACTTATCACACCCTTTTCGTCTAGGGGCATCAGTTTACTGTGAATGACTGCTCACGGACGTGATTATGAAATGTTCTACAATGGAGACCTATCTCTCTGTACTCGGACTTTTTACGACTTAATAGCCAATACTCTATCATGTAATGATAGTGGGACAGGTTCAAATCTTGAAGAATACGCAAAGAATAGTAATTTATACGCCTATGATCTTACGGCAGACCTTCAGCTTTTAACGCCTATCATTTAAACATTTGAGAAAAAAGGGCACCTTAGGACTAAGTCTCTCTTGATCAAGTCTACAATACCCAGTCACTCATTCATCACTGTTGTAGTTTATCTCCAACTCATTGAAATTGACAGAGTACGCAACGTACTTTTGAATTATTCAGATGAATCTGAAGAGGAAATACATTCGGTGTTTATAAAATGAACCTCGCTTTTTAGGGGTGTTCGCTATTAACGAAATAAACTCTGTAAAGTTTGGAAGAAAAAAGGAATAAAACCTGCTTCATATATTCAGATAATTGCCTCGTCACATCACTCGCAAGGACAGTTGGATTTCCGTTATAGAGCAAAAAACACGAAGCTGTTCACATACTTGATGCTTTTGAACTCTAAATTTTATATTGAATAATATTATATCAACCTTATTTTTAAAATATCAATAATGTAAGCTGTGTAAAAACATGTCTTACCCTGTTCAACCCTTATATCTAATTTTGTGTGGAGTCTAATTGTTATTATTCATTATAATGCTTTTTAAATAATGTACTGTTTCTAACATTGTATCTATTTGATGCTAAAAAGTTTGTAGTAATGATTTTATAGGTTTCTAATTATGTAATGAAATGTTTAAAAGATAAAAAATGCGATTTTATTCTCCAGAACTCGTAATCTATAAAATAAAGTTTAAATAAAACATTTCGTACAATTTTATTAAAATAAACTGTTTATATAAGACACTGCGTGTGTTTTTTCTTACATTACAATTTTTAAATAATAATAAAAATAATATAAAAAAATATAAAAGACAAAAAATAATGTTAATAATATATGAGTTAAAGCAGGACAAGCAGATATTGAGTTAAAAAGTAAAAACTGAGTTAAAAGCAGTAAAAACGTAAAACAAAGCGTACTAATCCCTTTGGTGCTAGTTAACACTTTCTATTGATTTACTGATTTACTGCTTTAAGGATTGTAAAGTATATGTTTTATATTGCAGTAAAACATCTGAGTTTAAAGCAGTAAAACATGGAGTTAAAAGCCAGTAAAGCAGTAAAACAAAAGCATACTAATCCCTTTGATGCTAGGTACCCTCTATTGATTTACTGATTTACTGCTTTAAGGTATGTAATCGTTAATCAATATATGATCGTTTAAAGCAGTAAAACATATCCGTTAAAGCAGTAAAACATGATTAAAGCAGTAAAGCAGTAAAAACAAAAGCATACTAAAAGCAGTAAAGCAGTAACACCTCTATTGATTTACATAGTTTAACTGCTTTAAGGTATGTAAAGTATATGTTTTTATAAATATTTTCGTACAATTGATAGTAAAAATGAATGACTCATAGTATTTTGAAAGAAAATTCCTTTGAAATAGTTTTACATAGATATCATATTTTTCGTTCGCTGGAATATTGCGCGCCTGCGGGCGAACGCGGCGGCGGTTACGCGGTAAATTTTTGCGCCTGCGGGCGCCCGCGGCGGCTTCGCGGAGGGGCTCACCTAGCGGACGCGACTCGGAAACGTTGCGTTTTCACTGTCCTCAAATGTGTAACTCTTTCACCACTATAGTATTCTGTCGTGCTATAAGTGTTAGAAAAATACTAAATCATAGTAGCAAGCATCCTAGCAACTTGTATAACACCACATCGATTCCTCATACCTTATAACCTACGGGTAGACACCCATATTAGGGCTATTCTGGGCTCAGGAGAGGCTAGAAAAGGCTTGAAAAAAAGTGGCACTCAGTTGGCACTATGTGGCACTCCATTGGCAACTATGTGGCACTCACTTGGCATCATTGGAACTCACTTGGCACTCACCGGCACTCATCTAAATACTCATAAACTCATAGAAACACCCATAGATATACTCACTTACGGTGATATGGGCACCATCAAGTTGAACCATCAAAAATCGAGCCATAACTGCACACCAATCTAGGCACCATCAAAGATAACCGCCAAAGATGAACGGTGTCAATCAGAAGTTGAAAAAAAAAAGCCCCCTCAGAAGCTGACGTCATCAAAAGCTACCAAGGTCAAAAAAATCTACAAAGGCCAAAATTGTACCCGGAATACAAAAGGGTTGACCGAAAAATTTGGTTCTCAAAATTGCCCCTGGAAGACCCAGAAAGGGTTGCCCTCGAAAAATTAGGCGGGGCCGAAAAATTAAAGGATGCCAAAAAAGTTAGGGTGGGCCCAAAATTGCCCTGGAGACCAAAGGGTGCCGGAAAAGATTAGGGCTGCCGAAAAAATTAAGGTTGCAAAAATACCGTGGGCCCAAAATGACCCATGGAAGACCAAAGGGGGTTGGTTGTGTGTTTGGTACGTGTGTATAAGTGTAAATGTAAGTGCAAGTATCTATGGGTGAGTGTAAGTGTCATAGTGAATGTATGTATAAGTGTAAGTGTGTGTGTGTGTGTGTGTGTGTGTGTGTGTGCGACCGCGGATGGAAATAAGTTAGGACAGATCCAAACAGGTCAGATACCTACTTGACCTCATGTTAGGACAGATACCTACCAAAGGCAAGGCAGCAGGTACATGGATGAGCTCAAGATAATCCCTACTAATCCCTCCAATGACTTTTAAGAATGGTCAATTTTTAAGAATGGTCAATTTCAGCCATGGTATATGGCAAGGCTAAGGCCGAAATATCAAGGCCCAAACTGAAATATCAAGGCCAAAACATCAAAAAACGGGCTAAGCCCCTAAAGGGGGGTCAAAATAGGGAGCAAAACGTACGACGGAGGCTTCGCCTCCGTCTAGCAAGCCCCTTCTTCGAAGGGGCATCAAAAAGGTCAAGGTCAAAAAAAGTCAAGGCCAAAAAAGGTCAAGGCCAAAAAAGGTCAAGGGCAGGTAAAAATCGCGTTGGTCAAAATGACCAGCGGGGTCCGGAATGGTAGGGTTACTACTACTACTACTACTACTACTACTACTACTACTACTACTACTACTACTACTAATAATAATAATAATAATAATAATAATAATAATAATAATAATAATAATAATAATAATAATAATAATAATAATAATAAGTGTTTTTGGAAATGATATTTGCCAAAAAAAAATCCTTTTTGGAGAACAAAATGCATTACTTTGACATATTTTTGACTTCTGTAACCAAATGTCAAATATGATAAGAAGGTGCAAATTTTCTTTCGTTTATAATATATTTATTATCATTCTTTCATTTTATATGAAGTCTTCTTTTAAATATAGCCGATACTTCATACTGTAAGTGGTTATAAATATATAAATTATTTTTTTTTTTCGAAACTATATAATATTTCTTGCGATAAGATTTATAGTAATAATGGTCAAATAATACTTTTGTTTTACATTTAATCTCTTTCGTAAGTCTTGGTTTCTTTTTAAAATCTGAAAATGGTGGATCTGTTGCCAAGGTTCTTTAATAGTTTCTAGCCATAATCTGATACCATTTTCATGTCTCAGTATTTAGTTGAATCTACCATCATCATCGTCGCTCACATTAGGCAAATGCTTTACAATTTTCAAAATGTTTTGATTTTTGCGTTATAATTTATTACTCGTTTTTTATCCTATTAAAAGTTCATTTTGAATTAAGGTATATTTAATCATTAATAAAGTTTAATTACAGTTAATTACAGTACCAAAACATATTTTAATTTATTTTATATATTTTGTTTTACGTAATTAAAATAATCAAAGCCAGGAAAGCAAAAAAAGTCAAATTCTCAATCAAAATTCAAATTTTCATATTTCTTTACATTTTTTAAGGTGACTCAACGTTTCCCATTTTTCCCTTTTTCTCACCTTTCCCTTTATTCCTTTCGCCACCTCCCTACTTACTTGCAACATTCCTCATTTTCTTGCAACATTCCAGTACTTTTTTCTAACTCTTTAACACCATGACGTCATTACTGGAGTCGAAGACGGATTAAGAATCGGAGTCACAAATTAAGCATAAATTTGGTTGACCTATCATTTTGGTAAAACCAACACTAGTTCAATCATCCACCTTGGATTTTTTTCCCGTTTTCTCCAACATGTTTCCAAGCAGTCATAGGATGACGTTATAAACACCGTTATATATTGAGCACATTTATCTGTAAAATAGGATGCAAATGTTTGTTCTTCGGAGATAAAGAACATACACCAAAAAAAATATGGATAATTTGCGTTGTCTCTTTGTTGAACAAAAAAAATTTAACCATATTCAAACCTATATAAATCAACTATCGATGTGTCAGGTAATTTATCTTTTCCGAGACTAAAGAGATGGTCTGATGATCTTCCTTGATCCTGATAGAGGGAAAAATTGGAATAGAACCATATTTGCTTTTGCTATGTAAACTACGTTTTTAACTGTCAATGAAAAGAAGCTACTCATTTGGGCTATATTCTAAAAGAAAAATTTTTCTTGGAAGGTGTCCGATGTCATTGCAGAATACTAAGTTATTGTCTTCGGTTAACAATGGCAGCAAATCCTTTTCTTTACTTCGATGAAGTGTAATTTTCATTCTAGACTGAAGCATAATCTTTTCTTTTAGCTTGGAGATAAAAAATTAAGACGATTCCTTGGAAAGATTGAAGTTCCTGAACAGATTACTCAATTCATTCTGGTTAAACCGTTCACTATGTGAAGTTCTTTGGAAATCACTGTCACTATCCGAACTTTCTTTACTTTGTTCGATATGATACATGCAAGACTCATGCTTTGAGAACTGTGGTAGTTCACGAAAATTTGGGACTGGTACAAGATCCGAGTGTAGAACAGATCTCCAAGCTGAAGGTAAATCATGGTAAGCCCTCTTATCACGATTATTTCTTATTGATGATTGATAATGATGATGATCAAAGTGGTTTATTGGTTCTTTCCAAATCATTGGTACACCAAATTTAAGGTAGATTCCCTTTCAGTTTATCCACTGGCGCAATTGCTCAGTACACGTTTTTTATGAAGTATGAGGAGTCCATGGCTTATCTCGATCTCCAAGCTTGGAACCAAAATAACCTTCATATGCTCTTTTTACAAACTCAGAAATAGGTTTCTTACATCCTTTCATTGTGAACTCCCCACATATATAGCAAAAAACGTCGGAATGATACACGCAGCTTCGTCTTGAAATAGGCATAACCTCTAACACTACGATCTACTAATATATTATATAATAAATATTATAAAGCTAAGTTACTTCTTACCTTTCACCTTTTGGGTGTAAACCTACATTTTGAAATATGTAAGCACTCTCACTATGTCTGCTTTCCACAAAAGCACATGCCAAGTTATGGAAGAATAATTTGGAAAATTTGTTAGAATTTTAATCAATGCGCAACTGTTTTACAAAGATTAGGTTGAAAAACCTAAAAATGACAAAATCGTAAGTTAAATTGTGAAGGGAAAGGTCAATATAGAGAAAGCAGTGATTACTTTAAAAACTTAAATATATCCCATTCAAATAAGAAAATTTTACATCCCAAATCTGCAATAGAAATCAAAGTGCAGACTCAATTTTTATAAATTCAACCGTATCTAAGAAACTAGAACTCATGCGGCTTATCCAAAGTAATTTTCTGAATAAACGCCATTAGTTACCCTCAGAAAAAGGTCTAAAATCCAAGGAATATATTTAGGTAATTTTACTACCTCATCAAAATTCTTTTCATTACGTAAATGTCAGACTACTTAATAAGAAATAAACAATTTTTAGATTAAAACTATGAAAAATAACTTCTTTTTCTGCATTCTTATCGTGGTTATTATCTGGAACCCACCCACGCCCTCTATCCCAAACAACAATCTTATTTTATAGAAACAAACCAACAATAACAAACTAATAACATCCTCTCTTTCCAGTGAATTAATTAAAAAAAATCACGCCTTTCTACTATAGTTATAATTCATTTAATCAAAACATTTCAACATTCTAATTTTAATACGGTACTAATGAAATACTTAATACTAATAATTCTACTCTAATACTATTTCTAATACGGTATTAAGGTACTAATGAAAAACGCAATACTAAGAATTATATTCTAATACTATTTCTAATACTAATGAAAAAAGTAATATTGCCGCTGCTCACACCTTTCAATTCCTCTATTTCTCTTCGGTCGGAGAGGTAAACCTCATCTGCATCCTCGTAGATTACATATCTTCAGTCCAAATAGCAATGAGCATATTCCTAGAGCTAACTCTTGATGAATATCGCTATGATCTCTCAGCGTTAAGTCTGATTATAATACACGAGGTAAACAAGTTAAACGAACCTCCATCTTCTTTTATTATTTCTTCTATCACATTGACAAGACAGCAACAACGCAAGCGGTAAATCCTATCGAATTTATGTGTTGAACTTTTGCTCGCCACAAGCGATCTGAACAGGGGCTTGTTTATATATAATCTCATTTAACACTTTCATTATATACTAAATAATTATATTTAACACCCCGATCATTGCTAAAAAGATTATTAATATTAGTTTATTATGTTATATACATACTATTAATTATATAATAAAATTATATTTTCTAAATGGTGAATAAATAAACATTAAATATTATTAATAAATTTCTTATTATTATGAAATTGTATTTATATTTATATATATAATAAATTTGAGGTAAATGATGGGAGAGAGAGTTGTTTGGGAAGCTATATAATTATTCCGCCGCTCATACCTTTTTGAAATATATACTAAGTATAAAATTTTTACATAATATAATTAATAATTTTAACTTTAATATATATATTATATATATTAATATACAATATATTATAATTAAATTTAAATCCTTTTATATAATTAAATAATTATATAACTATATTATAATTTACAATATATCTAATATTATTATTTATATAATATATTAAATGAGGTTAGAGCCACATATAACATACTGGGGGAACTTTATTTTTATTATGTTACTATCAAATGAGCCGTCGTAGTATTAATATTACCGACTTAATCCTATATACTTCACGTAGTAACTCTAGTTCATCAATATTCTGATAAGTAGCATGACGTCAGATGCGGATAAAATCAGATCAAGCTAGAGACTAAATGTGATGAAGTTAATAGGAATAGGGTGTGCCTACATATACAGTACTTTAGTGAATACCAATTATAATTTTATAATATTATTTATCATTAATCATATATATAAATATATTAATATTAAATAATAAATTATATAAAATATTAAATTATAAATAATTAAATATTATATATATATAACATTCTAATATATAGTATTATATATATTAAATTTTTGAGTTCACCTAGTTAAGGATGAGTGACAAGGTTAATAGTAGTATAGGAAAAGTAGCCCCTGAGAATTATTTCAAACCACATAATAAACACTTTCAACTAATAATTTTTCTATTTAAAGTAATCACACGAAGTATTAATTAAGTGTTGCCGTGTGGTGCCATTATCAGAGGCGGCTGCTCGCAACACTGATAATTAGAAAATATCATAATAGCTAGGACTTTACCAGGGAAAAAAACGCTCACTTTAATATCTTTGAAACATACTGAGCTTATCACCTCTCTTTCCAATATTCAATAATATCCTCTAATATTAGAATTAGTTGTATCATCAAATTATAGAACTTAAGAAATATAACATTACTTGACGTTATAATAATTAAAATAATCTATTAGTACTTATATTCTAAAATAATTTAATTAAATTATTATATAAATTTCTATATTCAATTTAATTATAATATAATAATATTAATATTTAATATATAATTTATATTAATTACTAATTATTTATTAATATATTTTAATATATTAATATAATATAAAATATATAATTGATATATATATTATAATATATTATTATTTAATAATAATTTATATATATATTATACATTAAATATAATAATTATATATATATTTAATATAGATATTATATAATATAATATATATAATTCTTATTAATATTATATTATTATAATATCTATATTTATTACCGAACCCTTATGTTACCTATTTAAAAACACGTTCTCCACCAGTTTTAAATTCATGCGATTGCGTATTTGCTAGTAATTCAAAATTTTTTTTATTATTACGAATGGTAATGATTCAAACGGCAATTTAGTGTGGTCAATATGTGTTTGCTACAATTTTAGTCTGAAATTAAACTTCAATAGGTGTGGTTATTAGTTTTCTAACTAAAATAACCCTCTTCCACTGGGTAATCCACTACTGCTGAAAAATGCCGCATTTAAGACGTCCAGGTTTCTCGCCTCAATAAAATTAACAAAATTTATAAAACAATAGCAAACATTATCAGGTAAACTCTCTCGCGAATCTATTCTAGGTATAGCAGATTCTACGGAGCTTAACATAGAATGTATCCGAGCGGAGGGCTGTCACGAGTTGCATTTTTGCGAGTTTTCGATACATAGTACCGGTTGTTTGTCAGTTTTAAACATATGAGACCATCAAGTGACTCTAACTTACTAAATTTAGCTCATTCATTATCAAGTAATTGGAAATATATTTAGATATACTGATAAATTATATCTCAATAATAAGTTTTGCTCAATTATTATAATATCGGTAAAGCTGATAAGGTGACTATTACGGTGTCTGATAATAAATTAAACATATTTAAACTTAGGTATATATATATATAATATTCTATAAAATTACTGACTACAAGTTTAATACTGAATTATTGACGGGATGTAGTAATAGTCCAGGTAAAGGAAAATAATAATTCACTGTGTAAACTCAACTATACGAATACCTAGTATTATTGAAAAGACAAGTGATAAATACCAATTATAAAATAAATGATGAAGCTCCGATCAT
The DNA here is from genome assembly GCA_015478945.1 of Trachelipus rathkii. Classification (NCBI taxonomy): domain Eukaryota; kingdom Metazoa; phylum Arthropoda; class Malacostraca; order Isopoda; family Trachelipodidae; genus Trachelipus; species Trachelipus rathkii. Next base: position 26,936 of record JABUQX010111381.1, on the reverse strand, counting down.
CTTCTGAAGCACTGAGTGAATTTTTTATCCAAACATAAAAAAAAAAACTTCGATTTGGATTAAAGATGGGATGAAAGAAAAGAGAAAAGGACGAGACAAACATTATTCCTAATTGTTTATTATTGTTATATTTAAAGCCAATTGTAATCTGCCTAACACGCTGGAAACTTCAAAGGGAAAGAATTCATGTGTTAATTCTAAATATATTTATATAATAATACGCAAAGACACGCTTGTGATATTGGTAGCATCATTGAGATATCTGTATAGCAGATAAGGAGTATAATGTGACGTGTTCGTGGTGAAAAGTGATAAAAAGACCATCAGCGAGATAACATTACAACTGGCAGCTAACCCGAGAACAATTAACGCAGAAAGTTCGCCAAATAGTGTCTATTAAACTCTCATGTTTAGGTATTGGACAGAGATAATTATGTGTTTCTTCTTATATTGTAGCCTCCCCTTTTTTTCGGGGGTTCGAGCCGACCGGAGAGACAGGAAAGGTTCAGTCACAAGCCTGTGTCTAAACCCCGAAAACCGTAAAGGTTAACTCACGAGGTAGAAACCTACCCGACTCTTTGCCCCGTCTCTTGTTTACCGTGGGAATTTTTAGCTGAAGGGAAAACAACTACGATAAAGACAAATTCACCCACCCATTTGGCAGTCTTATAGCTGCCTACGATCTCGATGTTATATGCAAGAAAAGAATTCTCGATAATAATAGTCAGAAAAAACATGGTAAATTCTTCATAATGATTTTTTCACATCTCACATATATCGTCATCACCGATATTAACACTTTACAGACAATTTTCATACAGGTTCTCTGTATATATATTATTCAATTATTCTATAATAATAGTCTCATTTAGGTATAAACTGGAATGTCATGCTTATAATATGATCAAACGAGGTCATAATTTATGCGCCTAAGACTCACATGTTACTTAGGTTTTTTGTATCAGATAGCTAAATACGCTTTGCTCTAATTGAAAGGATAACAAATGTAATCAGCAAACAAAAGCCCCAATTTCTGGCAGCGACTGGAAAGAACACCTGACATTACTATATACTGTATTCCCTTCAGAAATAGATCGTCAATATGTACAGAACAATGATTACTTAGACTCTCATCTAATAATTAACTGAGAAAGGCGACAATATTTAATAGCAATGAGACTTTACACTCAGTATATATCTACAAGATTAGTTACATATTTCAATAGAGTTAATTAAACTGCGGTATATGTGAGGGCGCACCATAGGAAGGCAAGAAAAGGGAGTTATAAAAAGTTAATTAAGGTGATTCTATGATCTTTACCTATATAACAAATGCTCACTAATAAATATATAATTGTATATGTCCCTATATATAAATATATATATATATATATATAATATACTATACTATATACGAGTAGTAGTAATTAAACTGGACCCTAATAAATAATAGCGTTCCAAATGATCATGCTATCCTGCAAATTTACCACGCTTATGCTGTAGTGAAGAGTGTGGGAAGAAACTATATACCGTGTGAAGACTAGAAAATTAGTATCCGAATTGAAAAGAAAGATGACCGAAAGTCGAAAAAAGTCAAGACCTCTTAACACGCCCAGAAATCGTGGTCACCCAAATATACCATGTATTCCGATAAACAATGATAACACAGTGAAACTACGTTCTGCTCCCAATACAGTCACGAATATCCAGTCTCCAAAGGGTGGATGGCACGAAAATAGCTTGCTAGAACGAATTAACCAAAGAAAGAATCATCTAAATGTATCAGAAGAATATAGTCTTGACATTATCAAGTAAGGGTAACGGTCACATATCAACTTCTCGAGTGCCACTCTTAGTACTATACAGAGTGAATACGATTATGACTCAAATTGACACAAACTGAGTACTCTTTAATCTCACTCATAAGAGTCAGTATAGTTATAAATGGTTGACCTATTGTCTCGCGCTTTGCTCTTCTGATACGTGAGAGTGTGTGCTTGTTTGGAATTTGCATAAACCACAGAAACTCTTTAGAACTAATACTTATGAAAAAGTATCAATTGATATTAAATAAGGCAATAAATTAAAAAATTAAATATTAAATTATATTTTGTATACCAAAACCGGAAAAAAGGTGATATATAATAATGAACAATAGTAATTTCGAAATCTTTAATTTGTCCTATTATGACCTCTCACTACGTTATCAGAGCACCGAATAATTAGTAAGTTACCTCTTTAACTCAATAATTTCCTTTGTCTATAGAACATTCTTATAATATATAGCCGTCCTAGATCCAACTTTTATTTTAGTTTAATATACTATAACATTCTTCTTACTATCTTACTACGAGTCGGTAAACGAACGTGTATCTAAATTTCCTTTTAAATAATAATAAACCTATATTTTATATATATATAATAAATTACTAATTAATATATTTATAATATAAAGTATAAATTTCTTTATAATATAATTAATCAATCCAAAAGCAATAATATATATTATAATACAAAAATACTAATATTATTAATACTCACTATTAACATAGAATCATATAATACATAATATTCATAAATCATCTTAAATACTTTATCATAAATGGGAACATAACTAATTTAAATGAATAAAAAATTACATAAATAATAAAAGTGGAGATAAATATTACAATAAAATATAAATGATAATAATAATAATAATGGATATAGTAATAAATAAACTAAAATATTAATTAAAGAATTCATCATTGAAAATGTGTCTAATGGCATAAGGATCAAGCTAATTTTTATAATATCCTTGGTTCAATTATATATATATATAAGTACCAGCTAAAATTATTATATTTAATAAAATATCACATATACAACTACAATAATTTCTTAATAATATATAAAAATATATCAAATTAATATGAGGTATCATCAGAAATTGTATCTACTTTAACTATCTCATAACTACATATATAATATATATACTATACTATATATATATATACTAATAATAATAATAACTGTTATAATAATAATAAATAAAATAGAATTAATTATCAGCTTGGTTAAAATTATTGTCCAAGTAGGACGCACAATTAAAATTTCAATTGAAATATAAATCAGAGATATATTTATATATAAATATAAAAATAGTAATAATAAGTAATAATACAGAGCCATCTTAACCACTAGCAAACTGGCATGCTGAGGTGCTGCATTAAAGAGGGAGCGGCCCTAGTGGTTCTAAGAACCGGACGGAACATTTACGACATTGCAAAAAGACACAGATATTAAAAAAAAAAAAAAAAAAAAAAAACATTAAAAAAGGAAAAACCATATTAATAATATTTATAATTATTATTCATTAATTATTTTCTGATATAAAATATTAAATGTAGGGAAATTAATTAAAATCTTTTATTTGTAATAACTATTATATAATAATTAATAAAAACTATTAATAATTGTATATATATATATAATTCTATTATATACATTTATGATAAGAGTTTATAAGGTAACTATTCTCGGTGATAGTATATTATATTAAATTTTGAAATAATAAAATTATGGTCTATTATATTATGATTTTACCAGTTGTCAACCATTTGTTTTATTAACCTCATCACAGAGGGCAAACTTAGGAAACTACTCTCAACGCGCACGCGGTGAGTTTTGAATGGCCATCAGAAGTTCACACTTAAGAAATTACATGCCACTACATAAATGAGCACATAGACGCAATGCATTTGAAGTGAGGTGAGATAAATTATTCACAGTCTTAAGAGAAACTCAAGAAGATAGAGGAATTTTCACACAGAACCGAGGTGGCAGAAAAGAAGGAAGTCACATACTCAGGCAGCGAACTAGCTGGAGTTATACCAATATTTCACACCACAAATTAACTACGATAGCACGCAAGAACCAAATGCCTACCTAGTAAGTTACTTAGAAGGGGTTATAGCGTTCAGTACCGTGGTGTGATGGTACTTAACGCGAGTGAACCACGTTTTCCCTCGAGAAACCTACAGCTGCAGGATACCTATATAGAATTAAAAAGAATGTAATAAAAACTAACATAGTGCCGCAAAGATAGAGGGTCAAGTTGAAGTGATAAAAGAACTTGACAGTTTAAAAGTATTTATGTGTCTTGGATTTGATCTCTATAAAGAAAAACTGAGGTAAAACTGGAGCAACCCCAGATATGAATGAGGTACACTCACGCGATAAGCTGTTGTAAGTGCCCTTGTATAAGTTCAGGAAGTTAAACTGAGACAGAGGATAAAAAAGTCTCGGCATATATATAACAAGGTAAACTCCAGTTTCTTTGAGGACCGCCCTAGCAACCGCTGTGATGTGAGGATTATTTCCAAATTATACATATTTTTTGTATTATGTATATTAAAGTGACTCAAAAGTAGATAGTTATATATATTGATATCAATCAGTAGAAGTAATGAGACGAACGTCGAAGAGATACTGAGAAATGATTTGAGATATGGAGTCTTAGAGAAAGAGTTGTTGAAGTTGGAGATATTTATAAAGAATTAAAATTTATCACACTAGGTTTGAAGTAAGTCAGACCATATACTCACTCGGAAATCCATATCCAGGATACAGCGAAGAACTGAATCTGTGAAAGATTATTTAGTACGTGAGGCAATATAATTATCTAGATGTATAAATTTAGAGGAAGGAAGACACTTGATTCAAAATGAAGTTGAAGAAATATGTGTTTAGAACGTGTGGCACATTGTTCACCATAACATGAGATTAGTTGAAGTATAGTTAGTTTTGAGTACATTTAGAAGAATATTTTAGTTGAAACGAGGGGTACGGTGAGTCAACCACACGGATGAGCACATTTATTTCCATTACAAAATTTCTGGATTTAGGAGGGAAACGCATTCCGGCTCATCACCCGCTATTCCTTAAATATATATTATCAAGAGAGTTACATAGCATTACCACGCATAACATGTATATTATCACTAAATATGAGGCAAAAAGCATTAGGACACCTGAGAAAGTGAATAAAGGAAGGAGGATTAGGGAGACGAGATCATAAAAGCAGAATCGTCCAGTGGTTGAAGTCATAAAAAGAAGGATAAAAAATAGGTAGAACGCAGAGAGATTGGCCTTTTCATTAGTTGGAGATTAGTATCGAACCGTCAGAAATCGAATAACGAAGGAGGAAAGGTACAGATTTAACAGAAAGTTGTTAGAGATTAGTCTTTTTTAGGGAAGTATGAAGGCCAAAAATGAAATATTTTCAGTAGGAGAAACCATAGGAGGTTAGAGTTACAATTAATCGTTTGAAGAAAGGAGGGCTATTGGCTCGTCGTAGAGATTATATCCGTTACCTAGCAATTAAGATTTCATATAGCGATTGATAGGAGTAATTCAGTAGAGAATTTTTTACACAATTCCGGATACTCAATGTCTCTAGCCTGAATGGCCAGAACAAGCACGATCGAACTAAATGTGAATATAATGAGGAGAGAAAAGATTATTAGTACGAACGTAAGGATATGAATACCTGCTCATAAATTCACCATCATACTGAATTTACAAGTTCCCACCAGTTAATCAGCACGAATCACGAAGATGTACATAAGAGTCATAAACAGTCATTCACCGATATATATATTGATTAAGTTAGATATGAAGCGACGATTAGAGATACAACCCATTACGGTCATACTTACGATTAAAGTGCAAAGAAAAAATTCAGCGTAGAGTGCAAAGGATTTAGGAACTGTATGAGAGAAAGTATTAAAATTTATAGATTAATAATATATTAATATATGAAGGTTGTTTGGTTAAAAATTTACCAATTATAAGATGACGAAAGGTGGTGTAATTATACAGAGTAGAGTTCAGACTAGTGGTGTAATTTACAATTATGAGTATCAAAGTGTGTTCAAAATTGGTGGAGATCCGGGAGTGTGGTGTATAAGATTTTTTAAGCTTAGATTGCTGTAGATTCGTTAAAGATATAGACATAGATCGCAATATTCTGGACACGATACCTCCCCTACTTAAAGCTCAGTATGATGAGTGATCTCTCTAATTCAGTTGTTAGTGTAATTATGAAATTACCCAATGAGAAGGATCAGGTAGTGAGCAAGAAATATATAACAGTACTCGTGAGGAAGCTTGTAACAGAATAATTACAAAAACAAGGCGTGAAAATTCTGTTTGTAGCGCCCAGAATAGCAAGAAACCAAGATTAATTGTAGTACGAAGAGAAAGCATTTTAATCAAAAGACATCGAAGTTAGTAAGATTCGAGATTCTTAAGACGTGTCTCGAGACGTGTTTATGTTTACATAGGACATTACTCCACCCTTCAGACGGATTATGAAATAAGTTATAATTGGACATATTAAACGAGTTTACAGGTGAATTCCTAGCCATCTGGGTCTCAGCCAAGAGCCATCTGAGTTAGGGTTAGAGTTAGAGAGGTGGTTTCGGTGCAGAGTTAGATATGAAGCCCGGATGTTAGTCAGATCGATAGTAAAGCCGCGCCTGTGCAGTCTGTCATCTTATACACTAGCAAATCCCAAAAAAAACAGACAAAAAAACAACAAACGTGAATCAGGTAAATTGTTCACACCTAAACCTAATTTAAAAGTAAAGTTAAAGTTATCGTATTAACAGTAATATGTAAATATCACTTCCCACCTTTTCTCCTTTACACATACAATAAACGACTTCCTTGGGACCTTCCTAACATTAAAATACTTTAAAGTTTCAAGGGCCAAACTAATAAAAATCAAATATTAACACTGGAAAACGAAAATTCAGAATTATGTAGCCTTCCTTATATATATATATACTACTATATAGTATATATATATATATATAATATATATATATTATATATATATATTATTATATATATATTATATATATTATATATTATATATATATTATATAATTATATATATATATTTCTATATAATTTATTGTAGGTAGCGGTAGATTTTTTTTTTTATGCAGGGCGGCATGATGGTATAAAGAGGCCTGTTATATTATATATATATAATATTATATATATTATATAATATATATATATAATATATATATATATATTAATTATATATTATATATATAATATATACTATATTAGTATAACAGTGGCGGCTGTCCTAGGCACTGCGGAACTGCGCCCAAAAATAACTATCAGATACAGGCAAACCTATAACAGCATCTGTTATTTCCTTGTAACTCTTTCTCTCTTATTATATCCTATATATATATTTTATTATATATTTTTATATATATATTATTATATAATACTATATATTCTATATATATATATATATATTTATATATATTATATATAATATATATAATTTTTTAGTGAACAATTTTCTAGAAATAATACTAATAATAATTCTGTTGTTCCGAAAATCGCACTATACTGTATATTTTTTACTATTACATCCGAGGCGAGAGATGTCTGCGTGAGGTAGCTTTAAATTACGTTGGAAAAATATGAATTTGTTCCGTTGACTTTTTTTTCTTATTTGAGAACTTCACTTTTATTTCTCTTAATTTCGATATTAATAGTACTTTTTCCACACTTTCATTGCATGAGTGTAAAATTTACATACATAGTATATATATATAATTAGTATATTATATTATATTATTATATATATTATATATTATTATATATATATAATATATATATATATTATATATATATATTAATATCTATATATATATATATTAATATCTATTATATCTATTTATATATTATTATAATCTATATCATATATTTTATTATATTATATATAATATTATATATATATATATATATATTATATATTATATATATATATATATATTAATTTATATATATATATATATATATATATATGTATATATAATTATATATATATTTATTTATATGTTATCTAATATATTATATATATTATATCATAATTATATATTATATTTAATGTAATTATTATATATATATATATATATATATATATATAATATATTTGTGTGTTTTGTTAAATAAAAAGTATTGACAGGCCGTACGATCTGTACATAAGAAAATTAAATTCTGTATTCATCAGTTGTCAATTAACGATCTAAGTGTAAGCTTGTGTTTTTTAAATATCTTTATTATCGAATGGTGATATGTTTCTGTATTGCATTTTTTTCTCAAGTGAGTTGTTTTTTTTAGTGAATAGTGATTTATCATTATTATAGTAGAGAAATCTATCGTCGTTTTATAAAATTAAATACGTTTCGCAAATTCCTTTATTGCTTAGATTATATAATTAATAATTAGTTTTCAAATAGTTTGATCCCGTCGTAAAGCATGGTGGTAGGCCTTCACTATATATTATTACTATATATATATATATATATATATATATATATTATATTATATTATATATTAATATATATAATATATTAATATTCTAATTATATTTATTTTTATAAATATGGTCGCGTTGTTATCCGTATATGTATGAATACAACAGCTACCGGGAAAAGGCATACATTGCTGGAATGCTGGTCATATTTTAGTGCGGAAAATGTAAACTCTAATGTACAGCGAAGGAAACATTTCTGGAATCCTGGTAAAATTTCCAATAGAGAAATGTTAAAAAAAATTCAAAAAAAGAAAATTCTTCGTTAATAATTATAGAATATGATTAGAAGGCTATTTAGGACTTTTTTTGTTTATGTTAATAATAGACTTCGACAAAAATTTTGGCTTTTTTTTTTTTTACTAAAGAATACAGGAATAACGAGGATAGCGAGTCGGGGTCTCTCGGCCTTGGGGAACTACGGGGTAGGATTTTCCCCTCCGGGGAGGGTCTCCGGAACCCCGTCTTGGTATTATGGGTGTGCGGGTTTCTCCGCCCTCCGCTACGGGGTCTGGAAACATCCTATGTTCCCCGTCGGCTCGAGCCTAGTGTGCCGTATAAACAATTTAATAGACGGTCTATTTTTTTAACAGAGAACCAATAAGGTTTCTAATAGGCCTTCTAATAATATTATATAATTATTAATTATTTTTTTACATTTTATGTGAATTTTACCAGGATTCCAAATGGTTTCTTTCGCTGTAGCTATTGTAGTTTTTTTTTTTTTTTTTTTTTTTTTTTTTTTTTTTTTTTTTTTTTAATTTTCCGTCAGTATAAATTGACAGACCAGCTGTATTACGCGTATTTAACTGTTTACTGTAAGATTAAAGTTTTTAGATGACTAATGACGGTATCACCAGACGGATTGCTATATTTATATATATTATATAAATATTATTCTATATTATATTATATATAATATATATATATAATTATTATATATATTATATATAATTATATATATACTATATATATATTATATATATATATATATATATATATATATATTATACTAATATATATTGTGTGTTGTGGTGTGTGTGTGTGTGTGTGTGTGGCAGCTCCCCGAGGATATGCTGTACTAAAACACTATAACGACTTTAAGGAAAATATAACATATTTTTTGATTTAGCCAATCAAAAACTTCAAAAACCTTAAAAATTATTATTATTCTAATTTATATAACACTTAAATAGTGGGTTCTCAACTGTGGGGCGGCGACCCCCAGGGGGGGCGGCGAAATATCTAAAGGGGCGGTAGAAAGTGAAAATCGATATAATAAACTTATTGAATAAGTGAAAAAGAAAATAAATTCTGATAGCAATAAAAATGGAAATAATCTTATAATTTTAAAAATCCATTTTTACAATGATTACATAATTGCGATAATTATTACATGATTAATGAAAATTAAGGCAGAGAAAAAAAATACATTCTGAAAGAAAATAAAAAATGTAAATAATGAAATTATTACGCTAAAAATTAAACATTTACCTTACAGCTTACAAGTTATATGTAAGTTCAAAAATTAATGACTTCCTTGAGCCCGTCTTGCAGAGCAAAAGCTTTTGATATGATGGAGATATATTAGAAATCAATATCCTTAGTTCTCTTTCTATATTTAGTTGAGGTTTATATTTTGTTTTTAAGACAGCCACTGTAGAAAACCATATTTCGCAAAGAAAAGATGTTGGAAATAGCAAAAGTATGCGAAAAGCTCTTAACTACATGAACACTGGCCCAAAATTCAAATAGTGATATATGTAGAAGCAAATTATGTTTTGATTTCGCCGCTTGACTTTAAATCAATAAATTGTTTTTCTTCTTCTTCCATAGAAAGACATTCAGGAACGTTTTCAGGTTTTCTACCTGGTATTTTGCAAATGTTGTATCATTTATAAATAGTTTCTAATTTCTTCTCAGCATGTTAATGATTTTTCATAGTTGTTAAATAATATTTTTGATATTTTGCTCTTCAGCCGTGTATTTTTTAACAAATTCATCCACATTTGTAAACATTTCTAATATTATTTCCTTTACTTTGGTGTTCCATAACTAATTTTCTACAAAAAGAATTTACTGTGTCACTCATCTGTAAGATATGTGTATTTGTTCCCTGGAGTTTAAGGTTTAATATATTTAGTTTATCGTATATGTCCACCAAGTAGCTTGAAACCCATTAAATATAAATAGTATATACTTGTGCTAACAAATAGGAATCACAATGAATGATTCAACACTTTGAACTGCCGTGATCAACTTTTCTACGGAGCTCATTTGGAACACAACCTCACTCTCTCAGCTCAAGAGTATATATATATATATATATATATATATATATAGTTCACCATGGTTACAACTGTTGTTAATACAATATTTAAATTAAGACTCATTTCTTTTGAAGAGAGAGGTTCCCTGAGAATCATACAATGTGTACAGGTACATTGAGAAGATTTTTCCCTCACAAGAGTTTGCTCACTGTTGAAACGTCCAGACATTGATCGAGTCATCTGTGCAAATTCCGACACAATTTTTCCACTGTATGTTTGCCTTGCATATATAATCGTCCAACATTTTGAACAATTTCCTATTGGTTTGGGAAACAATAGCTCTTCAGCTGCTTATAATCCATCACAAAATTGAACATAAGCAATTAGATGGCAATCCTTGTTGCTATCTGTTGCCTCGTCAAGCTGAATTAAGAAAAGTTTGCCGCAAAGCTTCGACGAAAGTTGTTGCTCCATATCTTCAGACATATCGTTAATTCGACGACCAACAGTATCATTTGATAGTGGTATGCAACGTAGTTTTTTGGCAAAATTATCTCGAAACATAGTTTCCACAATTTCAATTGCAGCTGGAAAAATAAGTTGGTTCTCCAATCGTAGTGAGTTTTTTTTGCATCCTCTTTGTATTTATGCACTTTGTAAAACTAGTAAAGCTTTTTCTTTACAGACAAAGATTTTGAATATTTTTTTAGTTTTTCAAAGATATTTTTGTATTAGCTAAAAATTCCAAAGGTTTTGAATAACTCTATGATGTTTTTAAATGCTGTTTAGAAGATATGTTTAGCTTCATGTATAGCGCAAATTTATTTGAAATAACAAAAGCGACTTTTCTTCGCATTCATTTCGGTGATTATAAATCCATTTATATATCTTTCAGCATATTTATCTAGATTTAATTTTGGAATTAGCATTTAATACACATAATTATATCTATAATATATTATATATTATTATATTATATATATATAATATATATTAATTATTATATATATATATATATATATATATATTATATTATATATATATATATTTATATATATATAGAATAATGGAGGGGGCGTAATACATTGATATAGGAAAAGTGGGGCACAATACAAAAAGGTTGAGAACCTGCCTTAATATAGTATAATCTTAGGGCTGGGAGTACGTTTCTCCTTACTTCAATTTCTGTGTAGTATACGGAGAGAGTTCCAAATTTGTTTTTTATTATGCTCTGGAGAAAAGGTTAATTTTTTTTTTATTTCTTTTTTAGGGGGTTCGATCCGACGAGGGAACGTCGCCCTCGGTAGGCCAAGACCGACTCTTTTCTCTTCTGGTTTTACCCTTGGGTAATCTTTAGTTAAAAAAATGACATTGGATTGCGTTTCTTGTAGGATTGGTCCTTACGTTCTTTAAAAATGATACATTATATATAGATTTTTCAACATTTCAGTTTCATAAATTTTCAAAAGCGTTATTTTTTTTTTATTTTTTTAATTTAATGGATAAAATATAAAATAGTCTTCTGATTAATAAAATTTTATTTTATTTTCTGTTGTGTGTGATCTGGTACTTGAATGGGTTTCTGGGAGCTGATATAATATATATATATATATAATAATTTATATATATATCTATATATAATTTTATTATACTAAGGATATATATACTAATTTTTTATTATATATTATATCTTATATATATAGTATATCTATATATATTATATATATCAGTGGGAGCGGTCAAGTCAATCTATTGATGCGCGATGCTGACAGATGAGTAAAACTCTCAACTTCATTTTTTTAATTTCATGTTTTTTTTCATTTTTTATTATTATTTTTATATATATTTTTATATTTTATATATATATATATATTACATTTTGATTTATTATATTATATTATTTCTATATATTATATATATATATTATTGATTATTATTATATTCCCATTACATTATTAATGCTGACGTAATTTTATTTATGGTAAGAAAATGATTATAACTATTATTAATAATTGCTCAATTTTTAGCATCAAATGTTCAAATGTATAGGATTATATAATCATTTTGAGATTTACTGAAGATTCCATTTGTCAGTTTTTGTTTTTCTTCATGTAACTAAGTACTTTAAAATATCGTTCAAACTTCGGACTTGGCATATCATAATTAAAAGAATTCTAAATTAGTAATTATTATAAATTAATGGAAACCCATGTAATTTTTAGTTCCTTTTTACAAAAATATCATTAAATCTTAATTTAGCTGAATTTAATTAATAGTTGAAATAATATGAAACACGAAACAATTACAAATAAATCGAAATTTAAACGCAGGCATAGACCATCTTATAATCACTAACATCGTTCGTTCAATTGATTGCAGTGCTGGTGGTGTGTTTTCTATTATTGTTTTACCTTAAATAGCTTTAAGGTAATGTTTTAGATATTACAGTAATTATTTTATAACGTTTTAGTATTTTTTGTATACAAATATTAATCGTAACTGGAAACAGTGTTCATCATTAATTATTATCATTGCGTAACTATAGGACTATAGGGCTTACGTGTAAAGAGTTTTCGTGTGCATTTGTGCTAAAAATGCTTAAGTTTCTCCGCTAGATTGTGGTGGATGAAAAATTTGGTGTCTACATATTGACAGATGAAACTGGGAATTTGTCAGGCAAGAAACATATAAATTAAGGATTTTGATTTGAAAATTACTGTTCAAGAAATCTGGTGTTTGAAGTCTTAAGGGACGTTGTAAAATTGCCAAACGGATTGATTCTGTTTTCAGAAAGATTTGGAGATATTATATATATTTATTATAATATATATTATTATATATATTATATTTTATATATAATATATAATATATATATATATTATATAATTTAATATATATATTATATTATATATATATATATATTATTATATATATATTATATATATATAATACATATATATTTTAGGGATGTCCGATAGTATCGGTATGGTATGGTATACGTAAGTATCGCATTTTGATGGGTAATCGTATGGTATCTGGGTATCGGTTAAATGGCGATACTTAGCGATATTCTTACTTTTGGGTGAAAATATGAGAGATTTTAGATTCATAATAAATTAGTTCGATATAGATAGCTAGTAACAAGTTATGTTTTTTTTTTTGCGATTTCCTTTTTATTTAGATTTTTTAGCGTTTCTCCAACTTGGTCTTTTAGCGTAAAATTTACTATTGGGACAGCCATTAGAAAAAGTCCAAATTTATTCTCCTTTTTTTCATTGAAGACTCTGCTAAATCTGTGCCGCAATCAATGTAATATTTGATAAGTGGTGAGTGTTTTTAAATTCTTCTGGATTATTCATATTTTAGATTTTGGCTGTCAATTAGGAGTTTTAATCGTTTTAAGCATTAGGTTTTAGATACGATAATTTTCCTCAATTTTCTTGGTTTTTGTCTATTTATTTCTGTTGTTTTTTTTTTTGTTTTTTTTTGTGATTGCGTGTGGTTGTGCGTGTGCGTGTGCGTGTGCGTGTGGCGTGTGCGTGTGCGTGGTGCGTGTGCGTGTGCGATGTGCGTGTATGATGCAGATTTGCAGAAGCGTGGCTTTCTTTTGTACTTTTACCAAATTAATGGCTTGGCTACTCCAAAATCAGCTTATGGAATGTACCTTTTACTCTAAACTAATTTTATGCTCTTGCTGAGACCAGATGGCTAAGAATTCATCTTCAACTCGTTTAATATATCAATTCTTATTGTTAATAAATTTTCCGTTTGAAGGGTGGGTATGTTGGCTATGTAAATATATACATTCTATAGCAGTCTCGAGATTCGATCTCTAAATTGATGTTCTCTGACTTCAATATTTCTTCCTTTCTCTGTGACATATTATTATGCTTTGCACTGTTCTCCTACAGACTTTCATTGTTTTTTGATTCTTAGCTCACTCTCAGAGACTCGTTATATCTTCTATCAAATACTGAGGTCCTCTATTTGGGGATTTCAATGACACAAAATTGAATTGGTGGGTTCTCTAGACTGCTTTATTGGGAGGCGAATCATTCAGTATTTCACGATTGGAGCCACTGGAATTAATAACTCCAACATTTCGGATAGTCACCAATTCTTGAACACGTGGAACTATGTTTTCATACTTCCTTATCTCATAATACAACACCATTTCGCTCTAATGGTAAATTGACCAAAACTTTTCTTAATATTTATCTTTCTTTCTTTCTTTCCCTATGCGTTTTTTTCCTGGCACTTTGATCGGGCTATTGGGGGGATTGGCGTGCTTACGCTAACTATAATTGAAGTGACTGCTTTGCCTCTTAAGACGCTTCAGATTCTGCGATAAAGTGAACTGTATTGTTAATGGGATGAGCAGGTTATTCCTTCTTCAGCTAAATCTTTTTTTCCTCAAAATCATGGTTCGATCGTGCTTGTTCTCTGGCATTCAGGCTAGAGACATGTTATCGGGTTGTGAAAATTCTCGTTCTACTATCACTCTTGCATTTTCATTCAGCTCGGAATCGTTGCAGACTCCTTCGACGAGAGGGCTTTCATAAACGAAAATGCGCTGACCTCTTTGGTTTCCTAATGGACATCTCTTCTGGTCTATGCAAAAAAATGCTACACTTGTATCATACTTTCATCCTTTATCGCCTGATGATCTGTTTGTTATACTTCCAACTGGAAAAGCAATCATCTCTTTGGAGTCCTATTTTCCTTATTCAACTCTGGACGAGTCTGGTATTCTTTCTCCTCTTCTCATTCAGGTGTCCTATGCTTTTGTCTGTTTGGTCGGGTGCATGAGCTCCTGAATTCTATGAACGAAAGCTAGTGGTGGCCCGGATGGCATTCTCTCCCGAGTTTTTTTGAGGAAGTGCTGCTTCGTGCTGAACCCTCGTTCACTATATTCTTATGCTCAATACTAGCATTCCTCAATGTCTGGAAGCAGGATATGTACAACTAATTCCGAAAATGATGCTGCTCTGATCTTCTAACTATCGTCTTTTAAGATTTTTCTAAGATTTTTGAAACATTCTCAAACTTTCATTTTTAGATATCTGGATCCTTTCCTTTTATCTGATTACCAGTAGGTTTTCCGTGCTCGAGATTATGGGCGATTATAACTTTCCTATTTAAGAGATTTATGGTTTTCCGGCCCTTAGGAACTACGGAAGACTTGTGTGGTGGCTGTTGACATATCCAAGGCATTTGACATGGCGCGTCACTGCCTCAGGTCTCCTTTGGGTTTTCCTCCTTTCTTATGCTTACTTATGTTAGCTTTCTTTCAAATCGATCAATGTTGGCTGTTGTTGATGGGGCGATTCTTCCTTTTTCTGTCAATAGTGTCGTTCCTACGGGTTTTGTTTTTATTCAGCATACTGTTATTCTGCTTTTAATCATGATTTCTCCTGACGATATAATCTAATCACATATTGTAAATGATTGACCTTCATTATATCACTCATATCAATTTGCTCCCTCTTTACTTTAGATTGCTCCTCGTCTTAATCTTTCCGATTCTATTTCGTGATGCCTTCGAGACAGGGTTGGGTCGATCAGATTGTGAATTTAATTCTTTAAAACCACTCTAGCAATATTCTTTTAAGACTTAACTTTTTCTTGCGCGGTTCTCTGGTTCTCTGTTGGAACTGATAACTCTTAGTCCTTAACATAAAAAAATGTTTTTGAAACCTCAAATTACAGTGGTTGCTAGGGCGGGGCCTAAGAACTGGGAGTTCTTTTTAGAGTGCGAGACTTTTTTTCCTTTCTCAGTACTCAGCTATCAGAGGTCTCATCGCCTGATGGAGTACTGCTTCATATTGTCGGGGCGGGGGCTCTGGGTTTCATCCGGCTTTTGGTGGGTCGGTCAAGGCAAAAGGTTATAAACTGTATGTACTTTTAGTTCAACTTGACCTTTATATTTGGGCGCGGATGTTGTGCTTTATCTTTTCTATAGGTACTAGTAGAGGAAGTGACGAGGGACTATCCCTCGCGTCACTTTACCGACGCCTCGTAAGGGGGCTGTGATCGGACATGAGTTTATGTGTTGATGTTGTTCCCACTGGTTGCTGCTGTACTCTTTCTTTCTGCACCTCTGTTCTGTGGATTCTCTTCCATCATCTGTGTTTCTCTCAATTTATTTTCCCTCACTTTAAGCCTCGTCTGTGGTATCTGGTAATTGCGTTATAAATGGATTTTTGAGGCGTCACACCACTTTGAATAGGTTTCTGCCCGTGAGCGGCGGTGAAACTGTATAAAAATATAATAATGGTTACATACGGAATTCTTAAGCTAGCTGAAACCACACAAGAATGACATCTGCAAAGAATCCACTTTTTTTTTTTTTTCTCTGGAAAAATCTTTCCTAGATGCTACTCGATACTGCATTGAAAAAAAAAAAAAAAAAAAAAAAAAAAAAAAAAAAAAAAAAAAAGATTCACAAAGTGAAGCCGCCTTATAGCAACAGCACTGGTAGTGACGATGGTGGCTTTTTCAGCAATAAACTCTGAAGATGAGATTATGGATGTGTTAGATTTGATATAGTTTTCGGCCGAAATTGCTGTGCATCTCATTACTTTAAGGAATAAACAAGGGAAGCTTTCGTAAAACTGAAGAGACGTATCACTTGCACAGGATAATTAAATTTGGTCTGTGAAGGAGAGATGAGCTTAGAAAACATGAGTGCTGCTACAAAGGAATCCTTTCAACGCGGTGGCATGAAATGGGCAGGTTTTCATTATTTATCAGTGCTTGCAGCAAATAATTATCAGCACCTCCTTCATTAGTCGAGAGAGAGAGCGTATTTATATGTAGGTTAGTGGTAACACCAGAAAAGGAAAGCTGACCTTATATAGTAACGTTAATGTTTTTGCATCACATTTGGTGATTTTTTGAATTTGAGTATTGAATGAATCTATCTTTATCTTAAAGTTATGTCATGTTTGAATATAGCGTTTTTTTTATTTTAATTTTGCATTTAATTATAAGTCTTCTTTATTATTTTAATTCTTTATATTGTAGTAGTTAAAGAATCTTCTTGTAAATGTATCATGTTAAACTAAGCTAGTGCTAAACTTTGTTAATCTTCTTGAATGGAAATGGATCTTTTTTTCATACACAACATAAAAAGTTATTATTTATATTTGCATTATTATTCCCCTAAAAAAAAGGGTACTATTAATTTATAAATAATATACTTTGGCACACAAATATGAAATAAAATGTAAGTATATGTTATAAGGGAATGCCTCTGTTTAGACGTGCAGGTTATATTATAGTGTATCTTATTTTTAATTAAAGTATCGTATCGGTATCGGTATGTATGGCTTACAAAACTAGAGTATGGTATCGGTTGTATAGGATCTTTTTGTATGGTTAATCCTATTATAATATATTTTATATCTATATATATATATTATATATATATATTTATTATATTTATATATATATATTATATATTATATATATAATTTATTTATCTTAATTATATATATATATTTATAATATATATTATATATTTATATTATTTATTTAATATATATATCTATATTTGCTAGCCTCCGAAAGCATCATGCATGTTAACTAAAACTATAACCAGCTACGGAATAATAAATTAGTGACTTACTCGCTTTTGTTGATATATTAAAAAAAAAATTCTTTTATTCTAACTTTTATTAATATATTTAATGTTCAATCTTGGTTGGCAGGGTATCTCTATAATTCATTTCTGCAGTAATAAGAAGCAGAGTTACAATATTGTTTTTTTATAAGGTCTGGAGAAATGTTATTTTTTTTTTATCTCTTTCTTAGGGTTGGAGCGAGAAGGGAACAGAGGGAGGGGGGGACTTGGTCCGTCGTAACCGTAGTCCCCGAAAACCCCTTACTGTTCTCTTTGTGGTTTACCTTGGGTTTTTTATAGTTAAAAAGATGACTTTTGGCAATTACTTTCTCGGACTAGGTCCTTTCGTTGAAAATGATATTATAGATGCAAATAACAAATTTATCAATATTTAAATTTTAGAAGTTTTATTTTTTTTCTAATTTCATGGAAAAATGTCTCCTGATTATTAAAATTTTATTTATTTTCTGAAAATTTTATAGTTTTTTTGTTATATGATGTTGTTTCGGGAGGCTGCATATTATATAGATATATAGGACTCTAGAAGAGTAAATCATATCTAAAACTAACTACCTGGAAAAGGATACATTGCTGAATCCTGGAAAATTTTACCGGGAAACTGTAAAAAAAAAAAAAATCAATTTAGAATTTGAAAGGTACAAAAAAATCTATTGTATGTAATTTTTAAAAATTGGTTAGGTAAATGTCAAAAAAAATAATATAAAATTAAACATAAATTGGCTATTTTTTGGGGGGGGGTGTGGGCATAGTATTATTATATTATTTGTAAGGTATTACAAGGCATTTAGGGGCTCGAGCGAGGGACACAGGGGGGGGGCGTTTCATCCCCGTAGGGGAGGGCGGAGGAACCGCGACACCAATCCGGTTTCGGGTTCCGGAGACCTCCCGGAGGGGGGGAATTAGTCTCACCCCGTAGTTCCCCGGAAGGAAACTCCTGCCATCGGTGCGGTATATACTTGGGGTATTCTTTAGTTAAAAAAAAAGCAAAATTTAATAGAGTCTAATTTTTTTAACCGAGTACAATAAAGGTTCTAATGGCTTCTATCATATTATACTAATTTTAAAAACATATTTCTTATTTTTTTTTTTTTTTTTACATTTTCTAGCAATTTCTTTAAATTTTCCTTTTCGC
>JABUQX010111381.1:0-5000 GCA_015478945.1 Trachelipus rathkii | reverse complement strand
TATTTTTTATTTATATAGTTATATATTAATATATATATTATATTATATATATATATTGATATTATATTACCAATTATATATATTATTTATATTATATATATATTATATATTATTATTATATATATATATAATAATTATATTTTGGGATGTACGATACCAGAAAAGAGGCGATACCGATACCGATACCGATACTCTTTTTTTTTTTAGGTGCCGATACGGATAAAATAATTACTTAATTATATAATAATAACTAATAGATAGCAATTTGTGCCTGCTAGGCAACTCAAGTTGCATTCCTGTATAAAATACTAAACGGTTTTAATATTTTCACTTTTGGTGGGGGTTGTGGGGCCAAAGGGGGTTATATTTTAATTTTATATTGAATTTATCTAATATATATTGCAAATATTTAATAATTTTTTATGTTTGTTTTATAAAATATTTTTTTTTTTCAGTAAGTATTAACAAAGTTTGTACTAGCTTTTTATGTTTTAACTGATTACATTTACAAAAGAATCTTAACTATACATTAAAATAAAATAATGAAGAGGACTCAACTAATCAGCCGAAGTTGAAAATAAAAAAAGCCTTATCAACATGACATAATAAATACTCCCTTAAATTAGATTTCATTCATATCAGATTAAATCTACATGTGATGCAAAATTAGTTTTTACTAGTATCGTGGTAGAGACGTTTTTTTATGGGTGTTTTCTTCCTACACATTTTATACGCTCTCTTCTGACTGATGAGGAGTGTGATAATATTTGCTGCGCACTGCTTCTGAACCTGCCCATTCATGCCGATGAAGGATTTCTTTTTGTGGCGTCTCATGTTTTGTAGAGTTATCTCTTTTCCAGATGATTTGATTAATTGTGCTATTGATGATGTTCTTTCAGTTTTACGGATAGTTCTTGGTGTGTTACTTGAAGGTAATGAGATGTAATGCATTTCGGCATGACTTCTAAGTTACATTCATCCTCATCTTCAGTAGGTTTATTTGCTGAAGCCACATCGTCCATAGTGCGTGTTGCGAGGGTTGCTGATAGGCGGATTCCACTTTATGTGATTTTTTTTTTTTTTTTTTTTTTTTTTTTTTTTTTTTTTTTTTTTTTTTTTTTTTTTTTAGCGGCAAGCTCCTCGGTTATGCTATTTTCTGCATTCTAGAAGTGGTTACCGTCGGAGGTGTCATTTTGTGGGGTTTCAGCATAACTTAAGAATTCTTATTAGACCATTTAATTTTTTATTTTTTTTTCAGTTGTACCGCGCTCAGGGCAGAAACTATTAAGGCGTGGGTCTTGAAGCTCAAAATCATATAAAGCAATTGCAGATGGCAAGACGCGCTTAAGTGAGGGAAATTAAATTGAGTGGGAAACAGAAGATGGAAGGAATTCACGAACAGAGGTGGCAGGAAGAAAGAAGTACCGCAGAAACAGTCGGAGTTATTAACACAAAACTCATGTTCCGACACAGCACCCTTTGCTACGAGGGGTCGTAAAGGTGGTGTACGCGAGTGGGATATTCTCGGACTTGCTCTACAGTACTATAGAAAGGGATAAGACATGCGCCGCAATTAAGGGTAAAGTGAACTAGAAAGTAAAGTACAGTTTATAAGCCTTTCTTTGACTCGACCCTATATAAAAGCCGGATGAAACCAGAGCCGCCCAGATTATGAAGAGAGTACTCATAAAGTGAGACCCTTGTATAGGTGGAGTATATGAGAAGAGGAAAAAAAGTCTCGCATCTAACAGAACTCAGTTTTTTGAGCGCTAGGACATGTGTTGGGAGGTTTTAAAACATTTTTTGTTGATGTTGACAGATGTTTATATTGTCACAGGGAGACGAGAAACGTGAAAGAGATAGAAAAGTTAAGTGTTTAGAGAGCGAGATTTGTAGAGTTGGGTTTAAGATTAATTTCAAGCTTTGAGTCGACACCTGAATTGTATCCAGATCAGGAGATAGAATGGAAGATTAAGGAGAGGATCTAGAAGTAAACGGGGAGCATTGATATGAGTTGATAATGAAGGGTAAGTCTTGACCTATGGAGTGGATAGAGTTAGCTGTGAGTGAGAGATCATTGATGAAGCGTAATAGTATAGATAAACAGAACTTAGGACACCCACTTTGACAGAGAGAGAGTGCCCCATCAAGCCAACTTGAGCGATTTGAAGAGAGTAGAATTAGTAAGGCAAGAGGGAGGAACCAGGAGGGAAATTTGGGACAGTGAAGCGTGCATACGTAATGTTTGATACTGTCAGCGACAAAGTCTTCCGTAGTTTCTAGGGGGCAAAATAAATTGTTAATGGAAGTATATCGCCAGTAGATCTGGAGCACCGAAATCGAAGAAGGGAAGAGATTCAGATGATTAAACAGTGAAACCTAGAAGGTTAAAGATTTAGACAGAATACAATTGAGAGCTATAGGGCGTTGAAGGATCAGAGCAGCCTCATTTTTTCGGAATAGGTTGGACATATGCGCGCTTCCCACTGAGGGAAGTGCTAGTATTGAGGCATAGAGAAATAGTATGAGAGGGGTGGGGTCAGCAGGAGCACACTTCCTAAAACTAGGAGACGGAATGCATCGGCACCTTCTAACGTTCTAGATTCAGGAGCTCATGCAACCGATAATATGAAGGATAAAGGATAGGACACTGAGGGGAAGGAGGGAGGAAGAGGAATACCAGACTCGTCCAGGGTTGAAAATAGGACTCCAAAGAGATGATTGGCTTTTCAGTTTGAGTATTAACAACATGAACCATCAGAGGAATAAGAGGAGGAGTGTATTACAAAGTTGTTTCAAGCGATGTTTTGGCAGAGGCAGAGAGATTGTATAGGAAACAAGGGTTCAGGCATTTTCGTTTATGAGTCCGTTGCTCGTCGAGAGTATACTGACACGATTCTAGTATGAAATTGGCAGAGTGATTGGAGAACGAGAATTTTCACGTAAGCATGTCTCTAGCTGAATGGCAGGAACAGCCTATGACATCGGATTTTTGAGAGAAAGTTTTAGTCCAGAAGATGAGCTGCTCATCCATTACAATTAAGTTTCATTTATCGCATAAAAAAAAAGAAAAAAGCATCTGAAGCGTCTTAGAGTAAAGTCAGTCTACTTATTAATAGTTGTGACACCGCAATAAAGACAGCCAATGCGATCAAGTGCGAAACGCATGGGAGGATGGGGTGTTGAGAGAAAGTATTAAATTATGTATGGTTGTGGTCAGATTTACCGGGAGCGAAGGTGGTGTTTTATAGAGATAGGACTAGTGGTAACATAGGTAGTGTGTTAGAATTGGTTGGGATATCCGGAATTGTTGTGTAGGTTATTTATCGTTCTCCAGTGCTTGAGATATGATGATTGGCTTCATCCAATAAATGTTCAGAGAGGAACACATTCAGTTTTGTGTACTTGAATCCCTAATGAGGATAGTATTTGGTGAGACGATACTACAGTCTGTGAGAGTTGTAGGGTAATAACAAAGGATGACATTGTTCTGTTGGAGAACGTGCAAAGCATAAGATATTGTAGTGAAGGAAGAAAGATTTAGTAGAGAACATCGAGTTGAGATATGAGATTCTGGACGTGCTACGGGTTTTATTTAATATAGGATTACCTTAACGGAATTATAAATAGTATATTTGATATTTAAACGAGTTGGATGATCTTAGGCTCTGGTTCAGACAGAGTCAAAATTAGGTTTAGAGTTAAAGAGGGTAGTATTCATGGATGCAGGTTAGAGTGCAGCCATTGATGTTGGTAAGTAAAGAAGCCAGCTTGTGCAATTGCTATATACGACCGCACGCACGCAACGCACACGCAACGCACACGCCACACACGCACACGCACACGCACACCATCAAAAAAAAAACAAAACAAAACAGACACTAATAAATAGCAAAACCAAAGAGATTGAGGAAAATTTTTCGTATGCTAACTAATTTTAAACGATAAACTATTTGAAATATCTAAAATATAATAATCAGAAGTTTAACATCACGCACCACGCTCTCACGAAATTGCGTACTAAAAAAAAATACTATTGATCACTAACAGTAGATAATTTGTATATTATATAATGGCTGTCGAATGGTTAATTTTACGCTAAGTACAATTGGAGATAAATCTAATTTAAAAGGATCGAAGAAAAAAACATATTGGTATTTATTATTCGAACTAGTTTATTATTGATTAAAGTTTCCATATTTTCACCAAAAGTAGAAGTTATCGGCTAGTATGGCCATTTTAACCGTACGATACGAACGATATCAATTGGCGATTAAGATAAGGTCGATTAAGATCTATCGGTAATATAATATATATATATATATATATTATATTATATATATATATATATTATATAATTATATATATATATATAATATTATATATAATTTAATATATATATATTAAATTATATTATATTCTATATTATATATATATATTATTATATATATATTATATTATATATATATATTCGGGTAAATCTTTTTGAACATCAATCGTTTTGGATGGTTTACAATACGTCTTTAGATTAAACCAGGAATTTTTTCTTGAACAGTATTTTTAAAATGAATCTTATTTATTTGTTTTTGCCTGACAAATCCGAGTTTTCATCGGTCTTGTGACGAAATTTTTTTGCATCCCACACTAGCGGAGAATTAAGCTTTTTAGCATCAAGCAGCAGAAGGCTTTCCTGTTGAGCTATAGCTATAGTTTACGATTAATATAATTGATTTGACTGTTTTAGTTACGAATATATATTTATAAAATAAATACTAACGTTTATAAAAATTATGTAATCTAATAATCATTACTTGAATTCCTATTTGAAGGTAAAACAATATATAGAAATACACCCAGCCACTGCAGATTCATTGAAACGAACGATGTTTAGTGATTGAAAGATGATCTGGTTAAATTTCGATTTTTGTTTTAATTGTTTAGTGTTTTTCCATCTTATTTCATACTTTATTAAGTTTAAATTGCAGCTAAAGTGAAGAACT
>JABUQX010111380.1:17500-22500 GCA_015478945.1 Trachelipus rathkii | reverse complement strand
ATCATCATCATCATAATCATCATAATCATCATCATCATCATCAATCTAATCATAACAATATATAATAAGTTTATAAAAAAACATTTAGCTATTAAAACTTAGGCTTATTATTAAAATGATTTATTATTTATTACTCTTCCGTCGAAAGTGATCTTACTGAAATACAAAAAAAAAAAACAAAAAAAAAAAAAAAAAAAAAAAAAAAAAAAAAAAAAAAAAAAAAAAAAAAAAAAAATCTCAAATTTTAGTTTTTATAAAAGTAGAATAAAAATTACTCCTCTTCATAAAAAGGGTTTCCTTACTACTATCTAACTGCAAAATATGAATCTTAAAATCATCACCAGAGTTTTAAAAAATAAGGTTAATATACTTTCTTTAAGTATCTTTCTAGTATTTCTGTTTGTATATGAAGAAATAGAAATACTAGGAAAAGATTCTCACAGGTTATTAACTTCAATCAGTCCCTTCCTTGTAGTTACATTTCTTTAGAAGAAACAGAAATACTAGGAAGAGACTGACGTTCGAATAACGTCTGTCTGTCTCTTTCTGGCATTTTTGTTCTTTTTGAAGAAATAGAAATACAAGGAATACGCTCTGACGGTTGAATAACATCTGTCAGTATCATCTAGGAACCGACCGGGGCCCCGGCCCCGGCCCCGGCCCCGGCCAACCCCGGCCATTTTTAGCGACCCCGGCCCCGGCCCCGGCCCCTAGGCCAAAAATCAGGATAAAACCGGGGTTTTCTGTACCCGGGTTAACTGTATAAATTTTGTTACACTATAATAATTAATAGAGGGATTAATCAAACAAATTATAAATAATATATTTTAATTTCCATTTACTTCGTTTGATTATAAATTCATTGTCAAAGTGCATAAACATTACCAAAAAATAAATCAATTTTTTGGATAATTACTAATGATTTTCAAATTAAAATTTGCGGCCCAAATTATGAAATTTTCTTCAGAGTTATTTAACATAAAAATATTTCGAATAAATTTTGACATTCAAACGAATTCGAGGAAAAGGAATAAAATAAAATAATTGTTAAAATTATATAATGTATATATTTTTATTTAATAAGAGTATAAATATCTTTCAATTAAAATATTAATGTATTTTCCGAAATCTCTTATTTCAAAATTATTTATATTTTATTTATGATATAAAATGATATAATATAATATATATTATATATTATAATAAATATATAATATAATAATTAAATAATATATATATATAATAACTTAATATATATAAATATAAGATATAATATATATAGATATAAATTAATATATATATAAATATATATAAATATATACTAATTATATATATATAGAATAAAATATATATATATAATTAATATTATACGTATAATAACTATATATATATATATAAATATATATATATATATATTTTACAGTTTCAAACTTCACCACTTCACGGGCTCGCCCTTTCAGGATGGGGGGCAGAAGATAAAAACATAGAAATAACCCACCACAAATTATTTCCCAATTACTTAACGTCAAAATCTCTTCAGTTAGTTGAGCTGCAGGACTGTGGGGCTTAAAGATTGGGAAGATTAAATCAGTTATTGGATAAATACAGATAAGGAAGGCAAGGAGTTCCAGTAACTATAGATTAACAGATAGTAGCTGGAAAAGAAAGATAAGGCATACCACGACGAATAAATCAAAGTCTGGTGAGATGATTTTCAATACTCACGCTTAACAACTTCATGCGAAGAGTCAAGGCACATTACCTTTGGAATACGTAGAGAGCGACGCATAGGGAGGGGAATGCGAGAGGTCAAGTACTCCCCCGAGCACTTGCTTCACCGTAGTTACATATAGAAAAAGAGAGAAGAGAGAAGAAGAGAGCGCCAACAGGTCCACGGTCGTCAGAATGAATAGACAGGGTCAAGGGAGTATTGAAAGACGGAGACATGATTTTCTAAGTCTCTTATGTATTTAGAACTACAACCCTAATATTTATCACAATATTAGAAGGGTGGAGCACGGAGACCCTCCCCAGATGTGAGAACAGTTACTCCATACAAGGGAACGAATAAGGCAATTATATTATTATAATATACTGAAGATAACTGAGTTATCAGAGAGGATAAAAAATTCCCGCTAACACCTGAAGAAACTCCTCAAGCATATATTTGATCTGAGCCCCCACCTTAGCAACCATTGTAAATATGAGTTGTTTACCCAAGATTAATTTAGTTGTTTATGTTTGAGAACCAAGAATGTGTTATTATGTTATTTCACAGGTGGAGACGTGTAGAGCCTGTCGAAGGAAAATTTAGAGAAAATTTGGGGAGGTGTATTTGAGAGGGAAAGATATAAAGAAGTTGAGTTATTTAAAGAGTTAAACTTTACAAAGGTTGCTGGTAACTACCCACCGGAGAGAGAGAATCACCATTCACTGATCATGGACGATGCGTTGTGTTGTAGGCTTAAATTCGGGGAACGAGTGCTTACATCTGGCGATTGACATTAAAAGAGGGAAAGCAGATGGCATTATCAAGCTGAGATTATGATGGAGAGTTGAAGTCATCGAACGTAAGAAGTAAAACAGAGTTAGAAGTTTACTGTAAGCTGATAAGGATGATCGGTTGATGAAAAGAGTAGGAATATAAAGTTGGAAGATAAAAACAGAAGCCTTGAGTAACACCACAATTAATCAGGAAAGGGGAAGAGGAACTGCATCCATCAACGAGTTGACTGATATGGTAAGCGATCGGAGAGAAAAAAGACATGAAGTAAGCAAAGAGAAGAGGAGGAAAACCCAAAGAGAAAAATTAAGGAATGCTTCGAGAAAAAGTAGCGACGCAATGCTATATCTACGGTCAAAAGCTTGATTATGTCAAGCGCCACCACCAAGACTCCCATACGTCCAAATTATAAAAATACTCATAAAAAATACATTAATAAAAGGAAAGTATTCCACCAGTTGACCTCGAACGTCGATAGCGCGCCAAAAGCCATACTGATGATCTGAATAGAGGGATGAGGGGACTCCAGAATAGAGTTATACCAGGAAATAAAGAGTTAAGAAGAGTTTCAAAAGACTTTAGATTTGAAGTAAATACAAGTTGAGAGCTTATATAGGGCGATAAGTTTGAAAGAATAAACATGAACGAGGCTACCTTTTTTACGGGAGATCGGAAATATAAACCAAAAGGCGCCGTCTGACCATACTACTGGAAAAAGTATTAGTGTTTAAGATATATATATAATATATATATATATATATATATATAAATATAATATAATATAATTATATATTATATAATATAATATATATATAATAATATATTATTATATATATATTATAATTATATTAATATTATATATATAATATATATATATATTATATATAAAATATATAATATATATATATAAATATATATAAATATATATATATATATATAATAATATATTATTATAACATATATATATATATATATAAAATATATTAATATAATATTAATATTATAATATAAAATATAATATATAATATAATATATATATAACTAAATATAGTATATATAATATATAAAAGCTCTCTCATACTGTATTAATAGTATATACAACACGAATATATATGGAATATGTATACTCACAATATAAAATATTATATAATACTCTCATAAATAATATATATATTATAATAATTAATTAATATATAACAACACATAACTGAACTATATAAATCGTACTACATAGATAAAAAATATTAATACTATAAATTAAAACAAGCAGCCTAAAAATATAAATATAATAAATATAGATATTAATTATATATATTTGTTATACAATATACTTATACTTCACTCACGAATCTAAAATCTTGAAACAATTTCTTAATTCAAAAGATACATCTCTAATTTAAATTTGAATTAATTCTCACAAAAGCTAATAACCAAATTATCTTTAATTAACTCCTATTAATTAATATGAAAAATAATAAATATTAACACCTAATATTTAAGTTAAGCACTTTCACGTCGTATTTATGAGAAACTTACATTGACTTAAATATCTTAGCCTACACCCCGGCCCCCACCGCCCCCCGGCCCCGGCTCAAACTTCGTAAAGAAAACGCCGGCCCCCGGCTCTCCGGCGTCCCTGAGCATTATTCCCGCCCGGTTCACCCGGGATCCTTCATAAAGTATCATCCCAGTATTTCTGCTCTTTCCATAGAAAACGAAATACTATGAAGATACCCCGACTGTTGATAGTCTCATACTTGTATTTGAAATCATTCTGGAGAAACAGAAATACTATGAAGAAATACTATGAAGAGAGACTAATTGTTGAATAACATCTGTCAGCCTCATACTGGTATTTCTGTTTTTCTGAAGAAACAGAAATATTAGGAAGAAACTTTGACTACTGATTAATTTCCGACGGTCTTTTATTTTGAATTATTGCTCTTTCAGAAAATAGAATGTTAAAAGTTTTATACTGTAGGCATGTTAGAGTTGCAATAAAATTTATCTTCCGGAATGTAACAATTCAAATTATATATTGTAATCATTCTACTATGGAAAAAATTAAAGTATTTTAATATTATTATTATTATTATTCTTATTATTATTATTATTATTATTATTATGTATTAACTCTCATTATTATTATTATTGCATTATTATTATTATTATTATATTATTATTATTCCTCATAATCTAATTAATATTATTATTATCTCCATGAAATAACTATTATAGTGCGCTTTATTATTGATTATTAATTTATTAATTTTATCATACAACTAATATTATTGTCTCTCTCCATTATTATTATCATGTATGTATTATTATTTATTGTAACTTCTATATATTATCATCCAAAATGTTAATTTTATTAATTATTATATTATTATTAATATTATTTAATTATATTATATTATTATTATTTTATTATTATTATTATTATTATTATTATTATTATTATTATTATTATTATTATTATTATTATTATTATTAT
>JABUQX010111380.1:7500-15000 GCA_015478945.1 Trachelipus rathkii | reverse complement strand
ACCTCAATAAATCCTTGAAACACACTGACCTATGTTAATCACCACTGTCCTATTTCTCTATAAATAACACACCTTCGCTCCCTTTGGAAAAATCTGGACCCACAACCTGATAATCTAATCTAATTTTAAAACGTTTCTCTCCAACGCTCCATCCTGCCCTAAGCGTTTTTCTGGCACTTTGATCGGGCCGATTGGGGGGCCTTCGTGTTCTACGCTAACGTATAATTGGGGAAATGCTGCTCTGTCTCTGGGACGCTTCAACTGCTCCGATAAGGTGGAAGCTGTAATCATTGATGGGATGAGCGGTTCAATCCTTCTTCGACTAAATCTTTATCTCCTTCATAATCCACTGGTTCGATCGGCTTGTCTACTGCGCAATCAGGCTAGAGACAGATGCGTTATCGCGGAGCTGGAAAATTTCTCGTTCTCCTATCACATCTTGCTAATTTTCATTCAGCCTAGAAATCGTTGCAGGGATACTACTTCGACGAGCAAAGCGGGCTTTCATCAAACGAAAGTGGCGCTAAAGCCTCCTTGTTCTCCTACTGACAAATCTGTCTGGCCTCTTGCGAAAAACATCTCTAACAACTCTGTTGAATCTGTCTTTCCCCTCCTCTTATTCGATCTGATGGTTCGGTTGCTAATTCTCCAACTGAAAAGGGCAATCTTCTATTCGGCCTCCTATTTTCCTCTAACTCAACCCTGGACGATATCTGGGCATTCCTCATCCTACCTCCGTCTCCTCTCAAGTGTCCTGATTGCCTTTGCCTGTGAATTACATATTGATCGGGTGCCATGGCATTCCTGAAAATCTACGAGAACGTAAAGAAGGGGGTGGCCCGGATGGCATTCCTCCCGAGTTTTTGAGGGAGTGTGCTTCGTGCATCCCGCCCCTCGTTCAACTATATTCTCATGCCTCAATACTAACACTTTCCTCAGGTGAAGCACGCACATGTTCCAACCTAATTCTGGAGAAAAGGAAGCGCTCTGCATCCTGTCCCAACTAGCCCATAGCTCTTACTTGTATCTACTAAGATCTTTGAAAACTCTCTCAACTCTCCATTTCTTATAGAATCATCTGGAATCTCATTCACTCTTTCCGATCGCCAGTACGGCTTTCGGCGCTAGAGGTCTACTGGCGATATACTTCTATCTTACTGATTTATGTTTTCCGCCCTTAGGAACTACGGGAGACTTGGGTGTTGGCTATTTGATATCTTAAACATTTGACCAGGGATAACAAGCGACGCTGCTCTCCAATCACACCTCTTTGGGTTTCCTCCTTCTCTTTGCCTTCACCTTCTTATGTCTAGTTTCTTTCAAATCGCTCAATTTCGGCTGTGGTGGATGGAGCTAATTATTCTTCCTACTCTGTCAATAGTTGTGTTTCTCAGCATTTTGTCTTATCTTCACTCTTTTTCAACATGCCATTAAATGATTCTTCTCCACCTGCACATCGTAACTCATTCAACTCATATGGCCAGATGACTCGACCCTTCATTCTTCAACTCATTTCAATTCTGCTCCTTCTTTTACTTCTAGAATTGCCTCTCGTCTAAATCTTTCGATTCTATCTCGCTGATCTGGATAGAATTCGGGTGGGTCGTCTGAACCTCTGTTGAAATCAATTTTCTTCAAAAAGCTCACTGCTCCAAATCTCCCTCTCTAAGACACCTTCTTAACTTTCCACTCTTTCGACGGTTCCTCTCGTTTCTCCTGTGACAATAATAAACATCCTTGGCCTACATAAACAAAAAAAAGGTCTTGGAAACCTCACATATCACACACGGTTGCTAGGGGGGCTTCAAAGAAACTGGGAGTTCTGTGTAGACTGCGAGGGGACTTTTTTCCTCTTCCCACGTATGCTCCAAGCTAACAAGAGCCTCATCCGCCCGCTTGTATGGAGTACGCTCTCATATTACTGGGGGGCTTCGTTTCACCCGGCTTTTGTGAAGGGTCGAGTCAAAGGCCAAAAAGGCTTATATTCCTGTGCGTACTTTCCAGCTTCGCGAGACAATTTTGAAAGTTTGCAGTACTAGAAGTGAGTATATCTCTTTTTATAGTAACCGCGCGCGTTAAGTGCTCAGGAGCTTATCACTCGCATACCTCCACCTTTTACGTCCCTTCAGTGAGACTAGGGTTGCTGTCCGCACGATGCAGTTTTGTGTGTTGATGTGGTAAACTCCAGGCTAGTTCAGCTGCGGTGCTTCCTTCTTTCCTGCCACATCTTTTCTGTGGAATTCTCTTCCATACCTGTGTTTCCGCTGAATTTAATCTCCCCCCACTTCAAGCCTGCGTCTGTGACTCACTGTGTAAATTGCTTTAGTTGCACTTATGAGGCGCGCGACACCCCTTCCTTGAATAGGGCTTCGCCCGTGAGGGGTGGTGACAACGGAAAAAAAAAAAAAAAAAAAAAAAAAGGAAGCTACCCTGACTGCAGTCAAGATAACACGAGAGAGTTAATCACAAATTAAACATGGCTGAATGCAGTCCAGGTTGCTATCATACTTGTAAGAATTACAGTGTAATCGGGTTAGGCATCTTTTATATATATATTATTATATATATATATATTATACTATATATATATAATATATATTAATTATATTAAATATATAATATATATATAATATATATATATATACATATATATTATATATATTATATATATATATATATATATATATAGTATATATTATAATATGTATGTATGTATATATATCATATATACTAATATATATAATATATATATAATATATTATATAATATTATATATATATATAAATATATATAATATAATAATATATATATATATAATATTATATATATTATATTATATGCTTTATCTTTATTATCCCTTCCCCATGAAGTGAATCAATTTTTTTCCATAGTTACGTTATCGAACAAAATGTAGAACCGGTGAGCGATAATGAGAAGGAGTGTGAACTAGTTTATATTTATATAACTTGTTGTTTTGTTGTTTATTAAAACGATGGAAAGTGAAATAAATTATATAAGTTTGGTTTGGTGACGTTAAGTAAGGTTATGTTACGTTAAGTAAGGTTATTTTTAGGTTACGTTAGGTAGCATAGATTAAAACTTTTCTTTATATATTTCAAAGAGTGTGGAAGCTCTTTATTTACATACAGATTTCATTTTGACTTCAACACAGTTTTATTTTGATTTTGTCAAATGTGTATCGGATTTATGCGAATCGATAGAATATGATATGACACTGATAAAAGACCATGATCAATATATATATATATATATTATATAATATATATATATATATAATATATAATAATATATTATAATATATATATATATTATAGTATATATATATATATATAATATATATATATATATGAATATTTATGTATAAATAGGTTGTCTGTATGTATGTGTAGATGGGAAAGTGAACGCTGGCCCCTAGCAGATAAAACGTGTATGTGCTTGACCACTACGCCACAAGGACTAAATGAAGAAACGAGAGGAATTCTTCCTTTGGTGAAATAAAGCCCCACCCAAGACAGGACATCCCGCCGCCTCTTCCGTCACACTCTGCGTAGCCAAGCAGGGCACCGCACAAGGTGAAAAAACACTCAGCAGACCGGGGGATCATATTTTATTGATAAATAACTGCATTAACCGCAGTGTCAATAATTATTGATAAATACCCATTTTCTGACGCATTCACCCTCCTTAGGATTGAACCTGGCCCTAGCAGTATGACGCGTATGGCTGGACCACTACGCCCGATGGACTAGAGAAGAATGCGAGGAATTCTTTCCTGTGGTGATAAGCACCACCAAGACAGACATCCGCGGCCTTAACGTCCACACTCGGGCGTAGGGTCAAAGGCAGCGGCAACGCACAAGGTGAAAAATACTCAGCAACCGGGGGATCGTATTTTATTGATAAGGTAAACTGCATTAACCGCAGTGTCAATAAGTATTAAAAATAACCCCTTAAGTAATTTCACTCTGCTGGGATTTAACCTGGGCCCTAGCAGATGGAACGCGATATGTGCTTTGACCACTACGCCAAGATGGACTAAAAGAAGAACGAGAAAGTCCTCCTGTGGGAAATAAGCCCGCCAAGACAGGACATTCACGCCCGTCCCGTCACACACTCGGCGCGGATGGTCCGTCTTGGTGGTGCCTTATATTCAACCACAGGAAGAATTCTCGCGTTCTTTTTTAGTCCATCGTGGCGTAGTGGTTAAACACATACGCGTTCATATCCTAGGCCCAGGTTCAATCCCAGGCGAGGGTGAATAGTCTTCAGAAAGGGTATTTTATCAATACTTAGTGACACTTGCGGGTTAATTGCAGTTTAGAATATATATATATATATATTATATAGATATATATAATATAGAATATATATATATATAATATATATATATATATATATATATATATATATATAGAGAGAGAGAGAGAGAGAGAGAGAGAGAGAGAGAGAGAGAGAGAGAGAGAGAGAGATGTTTGACTGTCATAGAGAGTGGACGTAGAGAACCCGAGGGAAGATGGAAAGGAAGAGAAACACAAGATGGATTCTTGGAATGAGGTTAAACATCTGTGCAAGAATCATTCAACGTGAGTTTTTGAGCGAGCTCTCGGAAGAGAATGCTTTTGAGAAGAAATGTTTGCCAGGATTTAATTTAAGAACATCAACTAAAAAACATGATTTTTTATTCGAAATTTGAATACTTTAAAAATTTAAACATTATATTATTTTTGTCAGACGGAGTTGGACGTGCTATATATATTTTGGAAACGTTCCTTAAAATGAAGAAAACAAAATCATTTTTATATTAAGAAGAAAATTTAAAAATGAACAAATAAATCTGAAGTTGAATTTCTCTTAAAAAATCAAATCTTATGAAAAAAAAATTCTTCGTCTGGTAGCAAGGGGCTGAAGATAATGCTAATAATTATACTAGTAGTAGTGATAATAGTGAAGATAATGATAATAATAGTAAAAATTATACTAAAGTGATTTTTGTCTTAAATATAGTGTATAGAATAATAATAATAATAATAATAATAATAATAATAATAATATTAATGAATAATAATAATAGATATATAAATAATCCCAATAGATAATAATAATAATAAATAATAGATAATAAATAATAATAATAATAATAATAAAATAATAATAATAAAATAATAATAAATAATAAAATAATAAATAATTAATAATAAATAATAAAATAATAATAATAAAATTAATAATAATAATAAAATAATACATAATAATCAATAATAATAAATACATATATAATAATAATAATAATAAAAATAATAAGATAATAATAAATAATAACAATAATTAATAATAATAATAATAATAATAATAATATAATAATATAATAATTAATAAATAATAAATAATAATAAATAATAATAATAAAAATAATAATAATAATAATAATAATAATTGGGATAATGGTAATAATAATGATAATGTGATCGTGATAGTAATGGTAGTGATACTGACAATAAAGATGATAATAATAATAATAATAATAATAATAATAATAATAATAATAATAATAATAATAATAATAATAATAATAATAATAATAATAATAATAATAATAATAACACATAATAATAATAATTATTATAATAAAAAAGAATACTAATAGAATATTCTAGTTATTACATATATATGTTAAAAAAGAATGAGCAAGTTTAAACTAATAGATTATAAATATATATATATATATATTATATAATATATTATATATATATATATATATACTTTATATATATATATATATATATAAACTAATATGATTATATATATATAATGTAATATTATATATAGGTGGCTACCATAGACATACGAAGTGCCCCAACTTCGAGTTGTCACTTGGTCGATTTGTTTATGCTTTGAATTGCGAGCCAAAATTTGAGGTACGAGCCACCGCTAGAGATTTTCAGAGTTTATTGAAAGGAAGCACCCAGAAAAAGTTGCAACTGGTCGTGCATCGGAGCTATATAGCGACACTTGAATAACTCATTTGTGAAACATTCTGAAAGGGAGGAAGAAACAAACTTCTTTGGATAGGTTTTTCTTGAAACGGCTTGCAAGTGTAAGTGAGGAAAGCGTAGCGAAAAAGTCAAAAGCCAGTGAAGAAAATTAAGTTAAGCTCAAGTTGTCTGATATCAAATGTAAATATACCCTTTATAAAACCTTAGTTGTATTCATTACATTCCTTATTATGTTGTTATACATATTTGTTATTTATAAATACTTTTTCTTATTTAAAAACACGTAGAAAAAAAAAAAAGACTGAAGTGGCATTTTGGGGCTGGAACGGATTAATGGCATTTTCAATTAATTTCAACTGGGAAAAAATATTGTTTGATAACAAGCAAATTCAGTGCGAAGCTCATTAACGGAACGAAAAACCTCGCAAGTCAAGGCAACTATATATATTGATATATATTATATATAATATTATATATATATATATATATATATATTATATATATATATATATATATATATATATATATATATATATATATATATCATATATATAATATATATATATATATATAGTATTTAATATATATAATATATATATATATATATATATATATATTTAAGCATGCATATGTGTATGTATTTATGTATATGCATTTTTTTTTTAAATTTATTTATATAAAAGCGCCCGATAGCTCAGAGGTAGAGCACTCGCTAAATAAACCGAGGGTGCTACAGGTTCGCAACTGGTCAGGTGGAGAATGTGAGCTATTTTCTTCTAGGGCTTTTCTTCGTCCTGCTCGGACGTTATATGAGTACACCCCTCCTAGATTAGGGCTTTCCCCGTGATCATTGGTGTTTATCGTAATATACTATATATATATATATATATATTATAGCTTATAGATATATATATATATAGATATTATATATATATATATATATATATATATATATATATATATATATATAATATTTATATTATATTCTCTCTCTCTCTCTCTCTCTCTCTATATATATATATATATATAATATATATAATATATTATTTATATATATATATATAGTATATATATATATATAATATATATATATATATTATGAAAAGTACGTAAGAGCAATTGAAAATAAATCAGTTGAATGTGATATAGGTGAAACTAAACAAATATCGACGCAAATGAAGAAAGCCTTTGTTAGTAGTGAAAGAGAAGTATGTGGATGTGCTAAAGTAGGAAATAAAAATGACAATGGTGGGTTTTGGGATGAAGATTTGATGCAAGCCTTTAAAAAGTAAAAACGAAGCGTGATTAAATGTGATAAAAGCCAATAATGAGGTCTCGAAAGGTAGGTGTGTGGAAATATATAAGGATGAAAATAAGAAAGACTAAATGTTGCATACGCATGAGGAAAAAAAGGTAAATGAACAGTTTGGAAATTGATGAATGAGGACTTACAAGGGAATAGGAAGCTCTTCTGGAAGGAAGTACG
>JABUQX010111379.1:40000-46516 GCA_015478945.1 Trachelipus rathkii | reverse complement strand
AAAACTACAATACTACAGGGAAAAGGAATACATTGTTGGAACCCTGGCAAAATTTTATTGGGAAACTGTGTAAAAATAACATATCTCAAAACTACAATAGCTACAGCGAAAAGGAGTACATTTTTGAAATTAAAATTTGAGTTAGGAAAATGTAAAAATAAAATAAAATAAATATTGGCTATTTTTTTAGAGCAGGGCATTTCATAGTATATATAGGTATATTAGTCGGTAAAAGGTATTACACGGCAGGGGGCTCGAGCCGAATGGGAACACAGGGGACGTTTTCCATACCCCAGAGGGGAGGGGCGGCAAGACCCAACACCAGAGCGGGGGTTCGAGACCCTCCCCTGAGGGGGTTAGTCCTACCCTCGTAGTTCCCGCCGAGACCCCGGACTCCGCCAACATCGGTGCGGTATACCCCTTGGGGTATCTTTAGTTAAAAAAGTTAAAATTTAATAGAAAGTCTATTTATTAACGAGCAACCAATAAAAGGTCTCTAAATAGGCTCTCTAATCATATTACTATAATTATTAACAATAATTTTTTTTACTTTTTAATTTTTTTACATTTTCCTATCTAAAATTTTACCAGGATTCCAAAAATGTTTTCCTTTTCTCGGGCTGTAGCTATTGTAGTTTTTGATTATATATATATATATATATATATATATATATATATATAAATATATATATATATATATATATATATATATATATATATATATTACATTTTCCTAACTAAAATTGGACCAGCATTCAGCAATGTATTCCCTTTTCCCTGTAGCTGTTTTATTTTTTAGATATATATTTTGTCTTTGTCGTATAAACTTGATTAAATATATATATATATATATATATATATATATATATATATATATATATATATATATATATATATATATATATATATATATATATATATATATATATGTCAGCCTCCTTCTCCCATCATATCATTTTAATACAGACTCACACATTATTTTTATTATTATTATTATTTTTATTATTATGATTAATGTTAATATTGTAATAATAATAGTAAGATATTATTATTATTAATATTAATATTATTATTATTAATATACATATTATTATTATTAATTGTCATAATTTAAATTACATTGTTTGTAAAAAATTTGTCAAACTGAAAGTACATACATAGGCCTACTTGTAATATAAAGTGTCTATTTTGTTAAAAAGTAAATATTATTATTATTATTAGAAATATTAAAATTTATTGTCATAATTTTTTTTCAATGTTTGTTTTAATAATCATGATGAAATAAAGTTCATACTTTGAGTCTATAGCAAATATTCTTCAAAGTAGGGAGAGTCGGGTCGGTTGTTTAAAATCGACTTGGAGTCGGGAGTCGGGAGTCGATTGTTTGTAAAATCGACTTCTGGGAGTTTGAGTCGGAGTCGAAGCTCACTCCCATGAATGAATATTTACAAAATCAAGATTTTCCACTTCCTCCTCAATGCCGTCTTCAGGACAAAAGATCCATATTACTTTTCAAAAGATTAGCTAAGGCTGACCCTTGCCCTCCAAAATATCCCCACCACACAATATTCGCTCTACAACCGCAGAACTAGGGAGAGGTGTTATATTTTATGAACAAGTTAAACAAATTCTGCCTATGCTGAAAGGGAAAGATGCCCTTGGTGAGAGGGGTTCCGTTCGCTGAATTCCAGCAGTCCATTGCCAATTTAAGGTCGGATTTTATTTTACCTTCTGGAAAATATTTTTTAAAATACAGAGTACCCATAAGAAGGTCTATTTCGCCCAAGACTTTAGTAGAATCCTTTAAAGCCTCGACTCCTGCAAAGTCGATGCTAATGCTACGCATCAGATGTAAAGAGATATATATATATATATTTGTAATGGTTCGAGTTCTATATAAATATCTATATTTTTATATATATATATGTTAATATTTTTATATATAAATATATATATATATATATATATATATATATATGTTAATATCTTGTGTAAAACCCAAATATATATATATATATATATATAGTATATATATATATATATATATAGCATAAAGATATATATATATATATATTTATTTATTTATATACATTATCTTTTATTAATCAATATTTTTATTTACACAATTGATTTACAAATAT
This sequence comes from Trachelipus rathkii, assembly GCA_015478945.1. Lineage (NCBI taxonomy): Eukaryota > Metazoa > Arthropoda > Malacostraca > Isopoda > Trachelipodidae > Trachelipus > Trachelipus rathkii. The sequence continues at coordinate 44,375 of JABUQX010111379.1, read as the reverse complement.
TGCCTATTTTCATACCTATTAATCTAACTAATCTAAACTAACATATTTATTTGATGTCGTGTCGATCATTTTTCCAGTGTTAGCAAAAATATCATAAATATAAAAAAAAAATTCATAATCAAATAACAATCAAATCAAATCAAATAGCAAGAATATCTGCGGATAGTTATAACAAAATAAAAATCATATTTCTCAGAGTACTGTATAAATAGTTGTGCTCAGAAACTGAGCATATCACTGATTTGCTCACTGATACTACTTTTCTGATCCATATTTAGTGAGCGTGACGTCACGATTCATTAATGACAACATAAGACCGTCACATGTAGGGCATAAGAATGTCATAACCTTTGACATTTTTACATTTATATATGATTATGAAGTTATAAGATGTTATATATACATATATTTGTATATATATATTTAGATCAATCTATATGTTGAAGAATTGTTATATATATTTATATATATATATATATATTTATTTTTAAAATTACTAATACAGTATATATATAAACCAAAGATTAATATATAAATATATATATATATATATATATATATATATATATAAATAGATTTATAAATGGATATCTATATATTTGTATATATATATATATAAATAAATATAAATATATATATATAATATACAGTATATATATATATATATATATATATATATATATATATATATATATATATATATATATATATATATATATATATATATATATATATATATATATATATATATATATAGCTTTGAGCAAATAAGTTTTTTATTAACAACATGTGCCAGCATATCAAAATATTGATTGATTTTATAAAAATAATATTTTAGAATGTTAATCTCACCTTCAAATAAAAATACTACTTCAGTTTTATTGATTTTTTAATATTTTATGTTTATATTTTCAATCAAAGATAAAAATAAATTTTCTACAGTACCATGGTTTTCATCCATGGTTTACTACAGAGAATTTAGTTGATCAATGTTAAAAATAAAGTGTAATATTTGTAAATCCTTATCATGTCCCCCCAAAGAATTGCTTTTCACAGAAAATATTCCTAACTCCTTCAGCGTTCTCCTCCTCATGTGATGGTGTTAAACTCAAGAGGGCTGGGATGGAACATTGAATACTGTGTTGTTTTTACACAAAATTTATAGTTCAGCCATGATGAGAGTGGTTAAAAAAAGGAAGGGGAAGTGGGAAGAATTATGTGTGGAAAGTTAAATGCACAGGGTTATAAGGAAAGAATTTGAGGCACTCGGTAGAGGTCAAGCCATTATGTAGAACAAGATGAAACGAAGAAATTCGACAACAAATGAGATCCAGTTTGTTAGTGTTGCAAGTAAAATATGGGATGTGCTAAAGTATGAAGTAGGAATGTCAATAATTAATACTTGGAATAAGGCAGATGCAAGCGGTAAAAAGTATAAAAGATGCATTGTTGAATGTATGACCAATGATGAGGTTTTAAAGAAAGGCATATGGAAATATATAGGGAGGAATTTTGAGCATGTTTATGTAGGGAGAAGAGGTAACTGAACAGTTTGGGAGGAGGATCAAGAAACCTGTTAAGGAATAGGTTGTTTTTGAAGGAAGTATGACAGTTAAGGGACGAATGGGAAATATTTTTTTAATTTGAGATAAATGATGCAATTATTCAAAGAGAAAAGAAGCCTCTACAATTTTATTTACTGCATTTGCAAAATGTGGTAGATTTTTGAGTAATTTAATCCCAATGTCAGAATCGGCATTTCAACTCTAACAATTTTTGCAGTGAATCGCCGAACGCGGTAAAGATTTAAACATGCACTTCACTGAAATATTCATACACACATGTTTTATCAAATATCTAAAACATAGCAAGCGTAATATAAATTTTTTTTTTTTTTTTTTTTTTTTTTTTTTTTTTGCAAAATATATATTCTTATTTCTTTTTTCCTAAAACTATAAAGTTAAAAAAAATTATTATATTAAAATTTATTATATTTGAGCGAATCATATAAAAAAAATATAGTTAAATATATATAAAATTGAAAACATAGGAGAAAACTATACAGTCTGGTGAGTTTTTGCTATATCCCAAAATATCAATTCGTTGTAGAAAATATTTTTGTGTGATAAAACAAAAGTTGAACCGCCACCAATGGCAACATCATTGGGTATAAAAATTCTATAAAAGGAAAATGTTTGGTCTTGCCAAATCTATAAGTTCCTATTTCATTCTAATTGATGAATAATAATAAAGTTATAAAAAAGTCACCAATTATTTGAAATTTAAATTATTCTGCCAATTGAAAATAAAAATGTACTCATTCACATAATTATACACAAGTTTGCATGTATAATTTGGAGAAGATAAGACATATTTTGTTAAGATAAATCTTAGTGCGTCCAACGGTTTGTCAGCTGCTCCATAGGAAACCAAAACTTTCAAAAGTTTTCAGACCAGCGGTTAAACCATTGGGGTGAACGAAATATTGATCAAAAATGTGACTTGAGCTTCACAAGCTGTGAAAGTTTCATTATAATCAGATAAATATTAAAAAGTTACATACCACCAATTATTGGTATAGCTATATATAATTTTTTTTTTTTTTTTTTTTTGCAACAAAAAGAATCAAAATAATTTGTTTATTATTTATTCAATACTAAATTTTTAGATCATATATAAATGGGCGATATATTTTATTTTGTTTAGAATATTTTTTGTAAACTCAAAGGGTTTGCCGCTGCATATGGAAAAACTAATTTTTCCCATGCACAGCGGTAAATCTACTCTCTATACAAAACATTTATCTAAACAATGTAAATCTTTCTTCGACCATACATACCAAAGTTTTGTGATGATTGTGAATAATAAAAAGGTCATCACAATTTTTCATTATGACTTTCCAAAAAATTAGACCCTCCCTGTGTACCTTGTGTATAATGAATAAATATTTTTTGTTTTTTAAAAATGCCCAAACCATCTCGGAAGAGCAGTAAATTCTGCCCTAGAAAGTATTAAAACCTAAAAATCATATAGAATTGATGATTACTACCCCAAAAGTTAGGTATCCTTACCGATACCGATATCCTTAAAAAAGAGATTAAAGGGAATCTTCAGGAATAAAGAATAGGGATGGTATTTTCATGACTAATGAGGCATAGGAAGAGAATGCGGAAGGCAAATATTTTGAATATTCTACATTAAGTGTGCTGAAGAGGTAATAGTGATTGTGTGTGGTTTGATAATGTAAGAAGTAATTATATATTTATAGAGAGGTAATAGGTAGAGTGAGAAATTAAAGAATGTAAATCAGCAGTTATAGATAGATGAATTACTGGTGAAAATAACTAAGTAACAGATATGATAGATATCGAAGGGGATTGGAAATTTAGAAATCAAAGGTTTAATATGTATAGTGTCACAGCAAAGATTTATTTAAATGCCAAAGGGGTTTGAGGATCAAGAATTAGAGAGTAGGGGGAAAAATCACTCAGTCAAACGTTTCACATGAAAGCCATGCTGGGGATCAGAGATAAGGTTTGAAAATTGAGATGTTTCCAAATCTACTTGTTGAAGATAGATTTGAAAACTTTAGAAAAGAATGACTAAAATTAGATGGAAGGTTGAGGGATCTTTTGGCAGACTGAATGAGCTCATGTTTCCATGAAGAGAAGACAAAGTGGAAAGACAGCAGATGCAGACAGTTTATCAAAACAGCAGCCAAAGCAACAAGTTTTGAGAATCAGAGAAATAGCATTAGCCGCCATAGTGTTAAGCCTCCTTGAGAGAGGGGGAAAAGTCTGTAAGAAATTAGTTATGCTCTGAGTTGGAGTAAAGGAGGAGTAGAATAGGGAATAGCACCCAAATTTTCTATGTGGGATTAAAGACAAGTGTTTAAGGGGAAAAAGCTCCCAGCAGCTGGGCTGAAGGGTCATAGTTGTGATGTCAGTGATGCTAGAGGACGAGGAAGAAGCAAAGTTAGTGTTCAGTTTTGCCAAATGCCAGAAAGGATATGAGGGAAGATAAACCAGAATGATTATTTCATTTCATATAAAGAGCAGTGGTCATGTGAGAATAGTAGATATATGATTCTGAGATAAAAGAGAGAAACAAAATAAAGTTTCTAGAGTTTATATAGACACGGTTAATCCTGGAATGCAGTGTTCCTGTGGCTTAATAGCATGAGAACAAGCATTGTTAAACCAGTGATTAAAAGTTTAGCTGAAGGGAAACTACAGAATGTATGCCCCCATGCTACAGATTCACTTGGCATGCATGATATTCTAGGGATCCCTCCCATTGAAGTAGAAGCTGGTGGGAAGTCAGTTAGTTCAGCTGCAATCTGGCCAAGTTGCAGCACTGGCACCAAAATCGTTTT
>JABUQX010111379.1:15000-35000 GCA_015478945.1 Trachelipus rathkii | reverse complement strand
TAAAAGCTCACAGCCTCATACCTTGCACTTCCATCACAAAAGCTCACAACTTTATATCGGCCTCCTTCACTTCTATCACAAAAACCCACAGCTTCATATCATCTACTTCCATCACAAAAGCCCACAGCTTCAAATAATCTACTTATTCATCACAAAAGCCCATAGCTTCATATCTACTTCCATCACAAATGCTCATAGCTTCATACCCTCCTCTTCCATCACAAGCTCCAGCTTCATACCTTATTCTTGTTTCCATCACAAATGCCCTCAATTTCATAGGTACTCTCCACTTCCATCACAAAACCCACAATCACATATCCTCTACTTTCATCTTCAAAAATCCACGGCTTCATACCCTCCGCTTCCACGACAAAAGCCCATAGGCTTCCTACGCTCCACCTCCATCACCAAAGCCCATGACTTCATCCCCTCCACTTTCATCACAAAAGCCCACATCTTCGTACCCTCTACTTCCGTCACAAAATCATATTATACCTTTGCTTCCATTACAATTGCCCATAACTTATACCCTTCAATTCCATTACAAAAGCCCACATCCTTATACCCAAATCACAAAAGCATAGCGTAGATTTAATTCCAATTATAGTAATTCAGTCCAATGTTATAATTTTTGGACCTTCCTGTGTGTTTGAGTTTACGATTTGGCGGCAGAAATTTGTCGCCAGTTTGTTATTAACCAATAGCAACATTGCTTACATTCGACGTAGGCAACTAGAACATTACTTTCTTTCAAAAACACGCTAAAATGTTTAATGTTTTTTGATTAGCGAGCGAATAGAATGCAAAAATTTGCCATTGTCTGGCAATTTCTATATCTATCTGACCTATTGTATGTATATTTATACTGACAAAGCCCACAGTTTCATACTCTCTACATCCATCACAAAAGCCCACAGCTTCGTACCTTTCACTTCCATCACATAATCTCGTGACTTGATGTCCTCTGCTTAATCACAAAAATCCACATCTTAATACCCTCCACTTCCATCATAAAAGCCGAGAGCTTCATATCCTCTACTTCCATCACAAAGACCCACAGCATCATACCCACTACTTCCATCACAAAGGCCCACAGCTTCATACCCTCTACTTCCATCACAAAGGCCCACAGCTTCATACCCTCTACTTCCATCACAAAGGCCCACAGCTTCATACCCTCTACTTCCATCACAAAGGCCCGCAGCTTCATAGCATCTATTTCCATAATAAGTCCACAGCTTTATACCCTTTACTTCCATAGCAAAACCCACAGCTTCCTACTCTTCAATACCCTACACTTCCATCTCAAAAGTTGATACCTCCATATCATCTTCCATCACAAATGCCCACACCCACTACAGTAACATGTACAATGTTTGTAATACTTTTACAATTTTATATCAAGTTTTTTAAGTTTCAAATGCACAAAGAAGTTGCGAATATTTTTACTATTAGAGCTTTTGTGTAATATTTTTTATTTTAGAAATGTTCCAACATATTAATCTCTTATAATTTTGAATTGTTAACCTTTAAAGCTAAAAGGTAATATATATATATATATATATATATATATATATATATATATATATATATATATATATATATATATATATATTTAATTATCATCATTATCATTATATTATCATTATCATTTATCATCATCATCATCACCATCACCATCACCATCACCACCGCCACCACCAACACCATGCGAAAGAGTTTGAGAAGGCTAAAGGTAGAGAGATTTCAGTAGTGATGCTTTAAAAGTGGGAGGGGCTTGGTGCAAACGTAGATAAGAGTAAGGTTATGGCTGTGAGGAAGGACAGTCCTCGGGTAGTTATGTTGTGATGGTGAGCAGCTGAACAAAGGTTCGAGTAAAGTGTCAATAAAATTAGATGGACAATCTTAGCGTTAGCGTGAAAGTTAGCGCCGAGACGAACTGGTTGTGGTGTGAATAGGATAAATGAGAGAATAACAGTGTTGATGGTTTGGGTCATGGGGAAGGCCACTCAGAGCTGAGTAGGCAGGAGTGCAACAGACCAGAAAGGTCGGACTGAGCGCCCAGCAAAGTGAGCCTGAGGGCAGCTTCACACTGAAGAAAGGCGTATTAGAGTGAATGACGGTGTTTTGTGAGGGTAGGTTGTGGGTTCACTGGGATGAACCCATTGACGATGCCACAGTTGGGGGTCCAGATCAGGTTATGGTTTGACTTATCGAGTTCTACCACAGGCATAAAGGTGCGCTGCATTCTTTGACCTATCGTTATTCTTCTTCTACTTCTTTACCCGGCATATCACGCACCTTAATCCCAATCTTGGGGAAAGAATGTGGGTTATAGAACAGAGTATATATAGAGTATATATATATATATATATATATATATATATATATATATATATATATATATATATATATATTCTTTCTTTCTTCTTCAATCTTCCTCTTGCCCCCAAGATTGGGGGTGGCAGCTGTACAAGCATCAAAGAAAGTTATGTAGGAGCAGATGACAAACGTCTAGAAAAGAAAAAGCCCAGCCTTACCGCCCCCTCTAAAACTCATTAATTAGTGAGAGCTCAACAAGCAGATTGGCCAGAAAATCCACCCTGAGCATCATGGGACCGCGACGCATCCTCACTGCAAATTGTCACGGTGCTCATCCCCGTCCAGGTCAAATAAATCCATGCCCCCCATGTTACAAAACCCCGGCCATTCTCTCCTCCTATCATGCACCTTTCTCTTGCCCTGCCAAACTCACATTTCTCTCCTTCTTCCAGACATCTGTTTACGGACTCAATCCACTTTCTCTTCGGTCTCCAGCCGGTTTTGTTCAACACACTAAATTCACTATACATCCGTTACAACCTACATTCATCCTCTCCAATTAGCTGACCAAACCACTTCAACATACTTTCATTTATTCTCTCATTTACTCCCTTTCTTCACACCACACCACTTCCTTTCATCTTTCATTCTCGATCAATTCTTCTCACACTCCACACACCCCCTAGGTATATATATATATATATATATATATATATAGAGTAAGAGAGATATATGGTATATATGTATATATATATATATATATATATATATATATATATATATATATATATATATAAACTACCTTCTTTTAACGTGTTTTATCTCCTATGCAGGGGGTAACATTGTAATCAGCAGAAACGAACTTTAAGGCCGGCTATCCAAACCAGCGCCACCAACGTGTCCGCAGTCGACTTTTAATTCTTGCCCCCAGGAAGATAAAACCCAAACTGCTACGCGGAGATTTGAACCAGCGACCTCTCGTATGAGAGGCGGCGATCAACCTCCTAGATAGCACGAGGCATCAGAGAGAGAGTATATATATATATATATATATATATATATATATATATATATATATATATATATATATATATATATATATATATATATAGTGTTATATATATATATATATATATATATATATATATATATATATGTTATATATATATATATATATATATATATATATAATTTTAAAAATAGGGACCCACTAAGGCCTTGACATGGAAGCGGGCCACACTGCTGAATGAACTCCATGGTGGGTCCAGTCACTTTATTTAAATGTCAAAAGAAAATTTGCAGAAGGGTGAAATAAATAGTAAAGAAAAATGCCCTTACATTAGTATATAGTCCTAATAAATAAATGTTGCTAAGAATATTTAGTTCTTGAAGATAAGAGGAAGATAGTTACTATCAAAGTGGGAGGATTCAGACAAGATATGAGAGAACCTTTTAAAGGTGTTATGGACCATAGAGTAGGTAAATGACGACCTAAGGAATGGGGTCCAGTTGGAGGGCAAGTACTAAAGATAGTGAACAGACTTCGGGGTATAACGATGGCAAAATTTGCCAATGGGAGAGGGGTTCCGTGACTTGTAGTGGCTGTGAGTGATGTTGGTGGCCAGTGTGAAGGCGTGCATGTATACCTTTGCGGGTCATTCATAGCAGAGGTACATAACTAAATCCGGCATTACACTCTAGGGTTTGTCCCTCGCTGATCATTCGCCCAGCATTCCTGCATGCAAGGCCGGAAGCCTTGTATATATATACAAAACAGTTACAGTGAGGCACCTGTCGAATGGCATCCGAATTTGCAAACAGCCTGGTGGTATAGGAGCCGGCCATTTTTGGCCTCTTCCGTTGAGGATTTTACGTTGTTATTCTACGTGAGAGGGTATTCAACATAGTGTAATTTGTTTCCTGCGAGAGAGCCGAAGAAATTGTTGTATATAGCGGATACCATCTTTTTTTTTAGAATAGGCTTTAAGCGCTTGAGGGCGCTGATCGAATCTGAATAAATGACATAAGATTAATCCATTAAGGAATAAAATTCGAGAGAGGGCAATGCTGTTAGTATTTCACACTTCAAGGCCGTAAAATTGAAGCATTAGAAGGAACGATATGGGGAGAGTTGCAGCCGGGAAGACAGCAGACGCACCCACACTCCCCCCTGTTTTATCACATCAAAACACTGGAATAAATCCACTGTGAACTTCGCGGAAATGAGAATAAAATGTCCACAAACAACAGTGGTGCTAGATTTGAGTAGAGAGAGAGCACATGTGTATACCCTCACATAAGAGAACGGCAGCCCTTTGCAAGGGATGCTGAAGTTAAGAATGTTATATAACTGTGTTTGCATATGGCCAGTAAGGAGGATTCTTGAGGTATCTCCTGTAGAATCGGTGTCAGGGCAGTGATGGTATTAGTTTGAAGAAGATAGCTTGTACACAATGTACTCTCTTTGAAGAGAGAGTGGCATCACATCGGATTCAACTTCATGGCTCACCTTGGGACGATCGAAAGGCTCCAGTGGAGATATGATCACCATTTTGGATGCGTGATCTAACAGGTGCAGAGTTGTGGTGCCTCTGACCCAGACGCAGCCATAACCAGCCTTGATCGGATTAGGGCAATGTAGAGACGTAAAAGGGACTTGCGATCAGCACCCCAAAAATTTTGAGTATGAGATGGCGGTTAATTGGCACACGATGACAAGTCTGTCAGGAGTTCGAATGTCTAGCACGTATGTTAGGGTGGGTCATCTAGAACAGTCCTAGAAATTTGACTTGTGAAGTTACAGGAATGTAATATGAACCATATAAGTTAGTTTTGTGAGGAAGGTAGCTTCTTCTGATTTCCTTCCTTTTTTCCTAAAATGTACTAGGTTTTTGTGGATGGAAAATGGGAGTTACCAAATTGTGAAATATTCTCAATAGCAAGTTGAAGTTGCCTTTCAAAAATTAGCAGCTTGGCACTGGCAAAATGTATCACCAGGTCATCAACATGAGAGAAAAATTGGTTGTCGCTGGGATAGAAGCAACGATGTCATTGAATCAGAGAGCAAATTGTAATACACTTAGAACACTGCCCTGCGGAGCGCCTTCAACCAGAGTAAAGTGCCGTGATAGATCAGAAGAGCACCAAATCAAGATGGATCTATTTGACTGAAGGCATTTAACAACAAAAGAGGGAGCTCTCCTCAGTAACCGAAGCAGTGAGTTTAAGGAAACCCCATTTCTCCACATTTATCATGTTTTTCAAGGTCAAAAAGTCCAAGAACCATCCACCAAGAAAGGCTCCCATGCATCCACTTTTTACAAGGGACTGCGGCTGAACAGATTTTTGGGTGGAAACCAAATCCAGTTTGAAAGCCTAAGGACTCTTCTAACAGGAGAAGGCGGCCTGAAATCATTTTCTCCATTAATTTACAATTATGACAGGTCAGCAAAATTGATCTATGGTTGTCCCTCCAACTTTGATCTATCCCAGTTTTAAATAGGAATATAAAAGCTGTATCCATTAGATGGAAAGAGGACTATCCAGACTTGTTAAACAGATCCAGCAAAATGCTGATGTAGAGGGGTGAATAAGGACAGACATTATAATGAAATCATGTCTGGGCCATGGGCACTGTCTTTGCTATTCGCTAGTGGGTTTGATACTCTGCAAGTGCAAAAAGACGGTTACAGGTATGATTTTCCTTTCACTGTTGAAAAGTCTGGCAGAAAGTAATGTTAATTCTAGTTTTTGTAAGACTTCAGGAGAGGAAAAGAGCCTGATGGGCTAAAGCAAATCTATGGCAACTCCAATGCATTTAAAACAGCTGCAGGAGCAGAAATCGTATCGGTTATGTCAGCCCCATAACGGAGGACTGTGGGAGAACTGTTAAAGTAAGATATTTTCTGTGCAAATTTCCACACACTGAAGAAAGGGGAGCTATGGAGTACAAGTTCGAAAGTATTGTTTACATGTTTGGCGACTAATTCACAAGAATTCGCCGCAGCTGCTTTAAAAAGAATCATGTTTGAGGTGCAGGTCGTTTGCATGGCCTGTAGAGATTTTTCTTCTCCCATATTTAAACACTCTTGGTTATGCACCACCCAAGTGTTTGCAGAACTTTTTCCGCGAAAGATCAGGATGGCTGGCAATCCGCTGCTGTGAAGATAACTTGCTGGGAAAAAGTTAAAGGAATCATCAAATGTCGGAACCAGCTTGATAAAGGAAGGAGAGGATAGCTGTAACCTGATGAAAATGGAGCCCACCTCCGGTCATAACGCCTTCAGCTGGAATTGCTTTAACATTGCTATCTGGGTACGATCGCCGCCGTATAAGTAATCAAAGGGACCAGGTGAAATGATTCACAAGAGCATGAGAACAAAAGGAAATATCTACCACAGGAATAAATGTGCGTATCTAAACGTTCATGTGTAGGGAGTCCCAGGCTATAAGTATTCCAGGGAAATGGGGTTAGAGATCCCAATACGACAGGTGACAGAGTCGCCCGCCCCGTAAGGTGACGTGAAGATTGAAGTTTCCCAGTATAAAAACCGAAGTGGGGAGCTTCTTAAAAAGGTCGGCTGTCAACTGAGTAAACTCTGCTACCAGCTTTCAAGTAGATCGATGGACAAATGGAGACGTGCTGCCACTGAATTGAAGTCTAGCTCGAAGAGGGACTGGAGAATAGACATATGAAATGAAAGAATTCCTGCCCTCCTCTATCATTGTTACCTCTTCTATAGAAGCTAGCTACGATTTGTATTCCGACGTTTGGAAGAAGTTGCGAAGACATAGGTGAAGTTCCTGCAAACATATGTTAATTAGTTGAACAAGTTCTTCAAAATTAGAGTAGTAGCCACAACAATTCCATTGAAAGAAGGTGGCCATGCTATATTGTTCTGATTATTACGAGGATGTCTTTTTGAGACAATTGTCTTTATGTGGCTAGGAATATAATATTGGAGGTGGATATAGATGAGGAGGAAAGGCTGAGACGTTGTAGCGGTGAGTAGGAAAAGAAGAAGTTGAGAGAATTCCTACCCATAAAAAAAACTACACAATTGAAAAATTTCTATAAAAAAGAAACTCCTGGTAAAACTCACCGTAAGTTTTCGAAGACTGATGCTGCTATGCCAAGACTGTGACTAAAGCAACTCAGCCGGAGAACATTGAGCCTTACTCCACTGTAGGATTTAGTTGTTGGACTAGAACGATTCCCAACCTGTGGTATACGCATACCCTTGAGGGTACTCGGAAGACTGGTTCTGGGTACGTGAAAATAATATTGGTAATGGCGGAAAGCACGAAAAAATGAAGGAGTGGACCCACCAACCGTTAATCATATTGCTGGATTATGCATGTGTCCTCCCCTCATCATTTATTAAGAGCCATGTTTGAAGACTTGTACATCATGATGAATTATTATAATTATTGTGAACTTTCATTTTAAGTTAATGTGGTTATAAATTACTTTAATAGTTTTGATTTGTTTTGATCTTACTTATTATATTTCATAATAATTGCAAAACTGAAATAAAAGCCCATAAATAATTCTTTACTCTAATTTTTGATTATTTAGCAACCTCTGAAAACATTATTATCTAAAACAAATTTTTATATTCTCATTATAAGCATCATATGTTAAGCCTCAAGGGGCATGGGAAAGGAAAAAGATTGGGATGCGTTGTCAGCCTGAAGATCAGGTCGACCCACTTGAGTTCAGTAGTGATTCCAACTTCACATTTTGAAGTCACTTGTATTCTTACTTACCAAGCAAACGGAGGTAACTATCTCTTATATTTTACGTGTAGTGGTCTCATAACATTTCTTATTATAATTACTTATATACGTAAGAAGGTGATTTATTTCATATAACAAAGAATCAAAAGCATTTAATATTCCTAACTGATTCAACTGCGAAACAAGAACCTTTAAGATTGAGAAAAACGAGCTGATCCACAATTATTAAGAAACTACTGAGCAAGGGGATGATATAGTGTATCAGTGGAACTAATGCAAAAAATCTAATTACTCGTCAAATTTGGATGAATCAGATGTCCTAATCTTGAGCTGTAATCGTTGGTTAAATCGTAGCCTTGAGATTATTTGTTGATAACTGAAGTTTCCGTCTGTATAGAGAATTATCTATCCAGAGGTAGTTGAGAAGTACTCAACCAGGAGTAGCTGAGAAATACTCAGCCCAAGAGTAGTTGAAAAATTGAAGCTGAAGAAGACTCCCCCAGGGGTAGCTGATAAGTATTCAACCCGGGGGTAGTTCGTATAAGAAAAATGTACAAGACACTATTCATTCGGTATGAAGCTTAAAATTACGATAAATGAGAAATAATTAAAGAAGAATTGTTTAACTAATAATAATAACCAAGATGATGGATGAGGATGAAAGATTCAACTTACCCTTATCTGATGTTACAGTCAATGAAGGGAAGCCACAACGAGTTGATAACGATTCTTCAATACTTTGTTGTATCTGTAACTGAGATCATAAATCAATCACCAGTGCTTCACATGTGGCCTACATATGAAACACTATGGGATTTATAATAGAAAATGAATCGGATACAATTTCGAGTAGTGACCTTCTTTTATTAAGAAATTTCTCTTGATCTGCTTAACAATACAGTGGCAGATTCCAATATCACAATATTACAAAGGCTAAATCATAAATAATTCTTTGGCCTGAGATATGAATTATAACGTCCCAAGGAAACGGATTAATAACATCCATTAAATGATGTAATTAACACGTCCCAATGAAACGGATTAATAACACATTATAATATGAAAATATAAAATAATATATAATACCAAAACATTTGAATACATCTGTCTTGAATAGCAAATATTCAGAGAACTGTACAAAAATGACAACACAAATAAGGACAAAGGAGCTCATCAACAAGGGTAATGGAACAGGCCAAGATGTAGGTTCTGATGAGGAGGAACAATAAATCATTGGTGGTAAGGAAATGATCGTACAACCAGATTCTTTGGGTTAGTGCGACCTTTTTTGGGGGCGAGGGAGTATTCTGTGGCGTATTTGTGGAGGACTTTGCCAAGAATTCAAAGTAAGTAGAGGTTCAACCAAGTCCATGTTTATTATGTGAACTTGGTGGTCGTTGGAAGAGCAACCAGGTTTCATGTTTGGGAATGGGAGCAATATCAGATCTGCCAAGCAAGAAGAAACAGAGGGAAGGTTACTGAAAAAGTGTCATCGTTTCTTTAGAGGGTGATTGTAGTATGAATATTAGGGTCCGTTTGGTTACAAAACTCTAATGCTGGCCGACTTTGTGAGTGATCATCAGTTGGGTTATTTTGGGAGACTGTACAATTTGGTACGATGGAGATTTCTGGCCGTCGCGTTATCATGCCGCCAATGATTTCAGAAACCACTGGAAAGTGATGGGTTCGTCAATCAATCTTATTTGGGAACTATGACCATCTTCACCGCTAGCAAAAAAGTGTAATATATTTTGCAATTTATTTTGTAATTAGATTTACTGGCAAGTAATTAAAATTAAATTTTATAAGAACATTAAGGCCTATTTTCTCTTTCAGTTGCTGAGTTAGAGCGACAAAAATGTCATTCAAGAAGAGCTCTTCTAACACGAGAAGAACAAGGAAAAGAACTTTAGTCACAGTTTAAACGCCATCAAGAAGAGGCAACGTGGCAATTTATGAAGCATCCTTGAATGAATGGAGTCGCATGCCTCAGAAAAACCACGTCATTGACGCTTCAAATATTCTTGAAATCCAACTGCCAAACGAACGGAGTAGAGAGGATCGCGTCTAATCTGTGGAGCTAAAAGCCCTATGAGCAAAACATTTGAACTTCCTCAGAATCTGATCCAGGTCATTGTGCAAAAACTAGCAAAACTTCTGAAGATAATGAGCGATGCAGATAAAGACAACAAAAACTTTGAATGCATTGACTGAACCTTTGACGTTTTGACCAGGTGAAAGGGGCGACATGGATGTGCAAAGGATAGACTCTACAAACTGCAAATGAGAGAAGGCCAGGTTGTTATTTCTACTAAAGGCCAAACCTGCTATGCCCAAGAACCATCCACCCATCAGCGAAAGAAGCAAAGGAAGCGACTGGTCCACAATACCAGCTCAGCGCCACTGATTGTTCCGAAAGTTAGCACGGACTCATCGAACAAACAGCCAAAGACATTCCTTGGCGAGGTGAGAATGCAGCATCAATAACGACACAAGAAATGTTGCCTCCGAAACTTAAAACAAATTAGTTTTTCTTCTCACTAACAGAAGGTTTATTTTTATTATCACTAATATTTTTAGTATTTATTGTGGTAAAAAATTTAGGACAACGCCTATTATTGTTTATAAAAAGTATTCATATGTCTATGTTTGAAAAAATTGCCATAACATAATACGATGAAATTAAAAGGATTTTCAGAAATTATGAACCAATCACAATGTTTCTTATATTCGACGTAGGCAAAAGCCTTTGAAAATTCGAATTTGAGCATAATCCGCACTCTCTCTTAGGTCATTTTTATGTCCCTTCCAAGTCATACCAAGGCCGCTTTTGCTTTTGTTATTTGTGCTTACGCTCGATAAGAAATACCTTGCACAGTTTTAGCACGAATTTCGTTGCAAAACGACCGCAATTTCTTGCGAAGTTTACTTTTGTTACAAACAATTGGATCAGCTGTTGTAATGGAGCCCGTGGTTTTGGAATAAACAAGAAATAAAACAATAACAAATGGTTTATATACAAATAATGATCAACTATTGTGATTTATTTGTTTGAAAACATATATTTTAAAGCTGATTTTATTGCAATGGAACAATTCATCAATTCAAACGGCTTAACCACGCGCCAAATCTTGGTTATACATTTACGTAGCACGGGACTCAATAGCAACCCTTACAAAAATAAGGACAATTGCTACAGTCGGAGCATTTCTTACGATTTGCGTTAAGTTCGGACAAAACAGAACGCAGACGAGATTTCTTACGATTTCGTAAGCACCAAATGCAAATAACGAAAAAAACCGATCTACTGTATAGCTGTTTCGATTTTCTCATTGTGCATACGAAACTTTAAGAAATATTCCTTTAGTTTGCGTTCGGTTTTGCATTTGTGCATACTAAACCTAAGAAAGAAATTCTCTAGTTTGCGTTCGTTTTGTTCCAAACGCGCAAATCGTAAGAATGCTAAATTTAGACCTGCCTTACGCAAAAATGTAAATAAATACTACGCGCCGTGTACTTACTAATTTTCATAATGAAGATTCATTCAATAAAGAAACAGCTTTCTTTATATGGCTAATTTCTTCCAAATAGATAAGCTCCATCACAATAGTTGACTCAATTTCTTTTGTTGTTATTGTTTATTCACAAATCAGACCGGCATCCTTCACAACAGCTGGTTCAATGTGTTCGGAAACAAAAAGTAAGACTTCAGGCAAGAAATCGCAGGATCGTTTTTGCACGAATAATTAATAATATAATATATATTAATATATATATAAATATATACTATTATAAGATATATATACTATATATATAATATATACTAATATATTATATATACTAATATATATATATATATATATATAATATAAATATATACTATATTATAATATATAATATATACTAGTATATATATATATATATTTATATTATAATATAATATATATATATATATATATAGTATATTATATATATATAGTATTATAGATATAATAATATAGTATATATATATTAGAGTACGATACCAGAAAAGAGGCGATACCGATACCTATATTTTATAGGTGCGATACCGATACCATACTTAGATTATTAAAATAAATAAACAGAATAAGATAGAACATTTGTGTACTGCTAGAGAACTCAGGATTGCATTCCATTAGATTTTAGATTTAAGTATTTCATATTATATTTGGTGTGCCCAGATATATTTATTTTATAAATTCCATATACAACCAATACTTAGTCTTATATTTCATATTTGGTTGTGCCAAGGATATTTATTTATATAAATAAAATCGTATCTTTAAGAATAGTAAATGAGAATATAATATTAATAACTTTTTATGTTTGTGTTTATTCAAAAAATATTCCATTTCCATTTTCAGTAAGTATTAAAAAGTTTAGCTACTAGCTTTTAGTTTTAACATTACATATACAAGAAGATTCTTTAACTAGCTACAATATAAAGAATAAAAAGTAAGAAGGGACCTATAAACATTTATTTAGCAAAGATAAAATAAAAAAAACGTTATTACTCAAACATACATAATTAATATACTCCTTTAGAGAAAGATAGATATCATCCAATGCTCAAATTCAAAAAGTCACAAATTGTGATGCAAAAACATTAAGCTTTTCACTAGTATCTGGCGAGAGCTGTTCCTTTTTTGTGGTGTTTTAACATTCCTACCTACACTATAAATTAGCTCGCTTTAGAAGTGATGGAGGAGGTGTTGATAATTATTGCCTCAAAGCACTGATATAAGAAAAACCTTGGCCCACATTTTCATGCCACCCGCAATGAAAGGACTCCTCTACTGAAGGCAGCATCTCCATGTTTTTCGTTAGAGCTCTCATCTCCTCTTTCAATATATTGGCCAAATTATGAAATTATCTTGCTCTTCGATGACTATCTCTTCAGTTTATACGATGAGGTTCTTGTGTGATTCCTTTGAAGAGTGAATGAGATGTCAAATGCAATTTCGCCATAAACTTATCAAAGTCTTAACATATCCAAAACCCTTCATCTTCAGTAAGGTTTATTTGCCAGGAAATAAGCCACCATCGCGTCCACAATCAGTGATGTATGCCAGGGTTGAGATATGGTGCTTCCACCTGTCTGTGAATCTTTTTTTTTTTTTTTTTTTTTTTTTTTTTTTTTTTTTTTTTTCAAGCGTACGCAAGCATGCTCAGTTTAGCTATTTAAATGGCATTCTTAAGAATGGTTCACCGATCGGAGATGCCTTTCTTGTGGGGTTTCAGTAAGCTTAAGGAATTCCTTATAGAACTTTTTTTTTTTTTTTTTTTTTTTTTTTTTGTTTATTTACAGTTGTCACCGCCGCTCACGGGCAGAAACCCTATTCAAGGAGGGAGGTTGTTGAACGCCTCAAAATATTCAATCTAAACACAATTTTGCGGCAGCATGAGCACAGGACGCAGGCTTATTAAAGTGAGGGAGATTAAATTGAGTAGGAAACACAGATGAGGGAGTAAAAACTCCACAGAACAGAGGTGGAGGAAAGAAGGAAGCACCACCAACAGAGAACTATGTCTGGAGTACTAATATCAACACAAAAACTCATGTGCAACTGACACAGCACTCCTTGTGCTACGAGGGCGTCGTAAATGTGGTGTACGCGAGTGGAAAGTTCCCCTCGAGCACTTGCCGCTACAGTAACCTATAGAAAGTGTAACAGTACCAACATCGCGAGCGCAAATATAGAGTCAGGAATCTAGAAAGTACAGGATCAGTTTATAAAAGCATTTTGGCCTTTGACTCGACCCTATCAAAAGCCGGGTGAAACCAGAGTACTCCACATATGAAAGGCCGTACTCCATAACAAGGCGAATGAGACCCTATGTATTAGTGGAGTGAACTTGAGAGAGGAAAAAAAAGTTACTCGCAGTCTAAGGCAGGAACTCCCAGTTCTTATGAGGCCCCCTAGTTAACCGTTGTGATATTTGATGTTCTCAATACATTATTTTGTTTAGTTAACGGCAAGGATGTTTTATGATTTCACAGGAGAGACGAGAGAACCGATGAAAGAGGATAGGAAAGTTAGGTGTCTAGAGAGGGAGATTTGTAGAAGTTGGGTTTTTAAGAATTAAATTTCCATTTTGATGACGACCCCACCTGCAAATTCTATCCAGATCAGCGAGGATAGAATCGGAAAGATTAGACGAAAGGCAATTATTGAAGTAAAACGAGGGAGCGCAATTGAAATGAGTTGAAGATCCATCGTGGCATATGAGTGGATACGAGTTAGAATGTGCAGGGTGAAACAGAATTCATTCGTATGATAAAGCAGAAATTAAAGTAGGCGAGATAAAAACAGAACCCTGAGGAACACCACTATTGAAAGACAAAAGAAGTCGCCCCATCAACAACAGCCAACATGGAGCGTTGAAGGAAAGCTTGACATAAGTAAGCAAAGAGAAGAAGTAAACCCAAAGGAGAGAGCTTGCGAGAGCAGTGACGCGTGGTCTACCGGTCCAAATGCTTTGATATGTCAAGCGCCACACACAAAAGTCTTTCCCGTAGTCCTAAGGGCGGAAAACCATAAACCTGTTAAATAGAAAAGTATATCGCCAGTAATTTTGAGCGCCGAAAGCCGTACTGGCATCGGGAAAGAAGGAATGAGATTCCAGATGATCTAAGAAGTGGGTTGAGAAGGGTTTCAAAGATCTTAGGAAAAAATACAAGTAGAGCTAAAGGGCGATGAAAATTATAGAAGGATCAGGCAGCATCCTTTTTTCGGATAGTTGGGCATCGCGTGGCTTCCAAACACTGTGGAAAGTGCTAGGTATTGAGGCATAGAGAATATAGTTAACGACGGCTGGTTCAGCACCCGAAAGCACACTTTCCTCAAACTCGCGAGGAAATGCCATCCGCGGCCACCCGCCTTCCTTAACGTTCAAGATTTCAGTAGCCCATGCACCCGATTCAAATGAAATTATAGGTAAAGGCATAGGTCGGCACCTGAGAGGAGCAGGAGGGAGGAGAGGAATGGCAGATCGTCCAGGGTTGAGTTAGACTGAAAATAGGAGGCCAAAGAGATGATTGACCTTTTCAGTTTGAGTATTAACAACAGAAATCATCAGAGCGATAAGAGGAGAAAGGATCAGATTTTACAGAATTTGTTTAGAGATGTTTGGCAAGAGGCCAGAAGATTTTCAGTAGGAGAACGAAGGAGGTCAGCCGCACTTTCGTTATAATGAAAGTCCGCCATTCCTCTTTCATCCTCCCCCGCCCCCCCCCCCACATGCACATGATTTCTAGCTGAATTAAAATTGGCAAGAGTGATAAGAGAACAGAATTTTTCCACATCCGAACCGCACTGTCTCTAGCCTGAATGGCCTAAGAACAGCACGATCGAACATGGATTTTGAGGAGAAAAAAAGATTTTAGTCAAGGAATGAACCTGCTCATCCATCAAACAATTACAGTTCCCACTTTATAGGCAGAAGCTGAAGCGTCTTCAAGAGATAACAAGACCCAGTCACTCCAAATTATAGTTAGCGTAAAAGCAACGAAAGACCCACAATCGGCCCCGATCAAAGTGCCATAAAAACCGCATAGGGCCAGGATGGAGATGTTGAGAGAAATTTATTAAAATAGAGATTATTGAGGTTGCGGTTACAGATTTTACCGATAGAGGAGTGAAGGAAACACATTTATAGAGAGGTAGTCGGTGAAACATAGGTCAAGTGTGTTTAAGAATCGTTTATACCTGTAAATGGTGTAGAGTTCTTATAGATTAGTTGTTCCAGATCGTGAGCATACTGAATGATTCGTGTATAGGCTGTCCTCCCACCTAAATCAGACGAGAAGGAACCCAACAAATCAGTAATGCATTACATTGGAAATCCCCTAAAATAGAGGACCCAGTATGTTGGCATGAGAAATATAACAGGACTCGTGAGAATTAGTAATGTAATCCAAAAAGGCATGAAAAATCTTGTTCTTGTTAGGAGAAAAAACAGTAGCAGAAGGCATAGGATTATTGTTTGTAGAAGGAAGAAAAGATTTAAGCACAGACACAGAACATCGAAGTTAGGATGCTCAAGGTTCTTAAAAGACGTGTTTATAGGGTGTTTATATTTGCGATAGGCACATGACTCCCACCCTCAGACGGAAAAAAACTATTAAAAATAAGTTATATAGTTGGATATAAATAAACGAGTTGAAGGATGAATTCTTAGCTTCTGGGTCTCAGACAAGGAGCAAGAGAAAGTTAGATTTAGAGAGGTGGTATTCCATGGATGCAGAGTTTAGAGTGCAACCCATTGATGTTGGGTCAAAAGAAGCCACGCCTGTGCAAAGTCTGCTATCATACACGCACACACAAAACAGACAAAAAAAACAACAAAAAAAAAAAACAGACAAACACAATAAAACCAAGGAGAAATGGGAAAAAAAATATTTGTTCTTTTTATTTCGACAAACCCCCTTAAATTTAAACCTTTACTTATAAAACGATCAAACCCTATTTACAGCAAATATCTAAAAATGAATAATCCAGAAAGTTTAAAAACACCTACACGCTCTCATGGCTCTTAAAATTGCTACAAAAAAAAAAAAAAAAAAAAAACAAAAATCTATTGATCAACTAAAAGTAGAAGATAAATCGTATAAATTATAATAATTTCTGTCCAAATGTAAAATGTTACCGCTAAAGCCCAAGTTGAGAACGCGAAAAAATCTAAGTTAAAGAAAGCGAGAAAAAAAACATAAACCTAGTACTACTACTATTCGAACTAGATTGATTATTGAATCTAAAAGTTTCTCATAATTTCACCAAAAAAGTAAGAAAGTATCGGCCATATTATTAACCCCAATACCGATACCCCCCCAAAATGGCCGATACTATCGGACACCCTAATATATATATATATAATATATATATTACTATATATATATATATATATATATATATATATATTATATATATATATATATATAATATATATAGTATATAGTATATATATATTATATAATATATATTATATATATCATATATAGTAATATATACTATATATACTATTATAGGTATATATACTATATAAGGGGGGAGGGGCACTTGTCCCCCCTAAATATTGGAAGAAATAAAAAAATAAACCTAAATATATTATTATACGACGTTTGTAAGGGTTTATTAGTTGCAGAAAAAACTTGAAAAAAAAATACATCAATCGAAGATAATGAAGTAGTAATACGAATTACTTAACGTATTATAAACTTAAGTTTTTTCTAAAGAGTTTTAATGTTTCGTTTTTATATAATATACTGAAAATAATTATTCAAAGGTCTTATTTGACCTTATTTCATGCAAAAATTGTAATTTATGATATATATATATAATATATATAGATATATCTATATAATATACTATATATTAATATATAATATTATAATATATATATTATATATATATTATATATATATTATATATATATATAATTATATACATATATATATATATATATTAGGACCGAACGCCATCAGTATATATATTATATTATATATATTATATTATATTACATACTATATATATATATATATATATATATATTATATATATTATATATTATATATATATAATATAAAAATAAATTTTCTTTGACGCAAAAACCGAATATTGCACACAAACTAGTTGATTTTCAAGCCAATATAAAACAAGAAAACAGTTAAAACTTCTTTAGACAAAAACTGTAAGTTTAATAATACACGTTAGTTAATTCGTAATTACGACTTCATTATCTATCGATTGGTGTATCTTTTTGTCAGTTTTTCTACTAATAAAACCACTTACAAACGAAAGTCTGGCCAAATATATTAGGTTTATTTTTATTTCGCAAGATTTAGGGGGGGGGCAAACTATATACAATGTATACTATATTATTATATTATATATATATATTATAGTATATATTATATATATATATATAATATATAATTATATATAATATCTATTATATATATACTAATATATAGTAAGTATAATATATATATTATTCTAACTAATATAGTTATATATAGTAATATATATTATATATATACTATATATAATATAATTATATATATTAGGAATGTTACCGATAGTATTCGGCCATTTTTAGCGGGGGTATCGGTATGGTAAAATATGGGCCGATTACCTTCTTACTTTTGCGGTGAAAAATTTGAGAAACTTTATAGATTCAATAAATAAATCTAGTTCGATATAGATAGCTGGTGCTAAGTAATGTTTTTTTTTCTCGATTTCCTTTTTAACTTAGATTTTTAGCGTTTCTCCAAATTGGGCTTTAGCGTAATAAATCATTATCTTTGGACAAAGAAATTATTATAATTTATACAGATTTATCTTCTACTTTTTTAGCATGATCAATCAGTATTTTTTTTTTTTTTTTTTTTTTTTTTTTTTTGTAAGCAATTCGTGAGAGCGTGCGACGTGCGCTCGAGTTTTTATTAAACTTTCGGATTTCTCAATTCAGATATTGCTGCTAAAATAGGTTTTACGTTTAATTCAGGTTCTTAAATATAGTTCTTTAGCATATGAAAAATTTTTCCTCATTCTGGCCTTGCGTTTTTGTGTTTGTCTGTTTTTTTTTTTTTTGTTGTTTTTTTTGTGTGATTGTTGTGTGGTGTGGAACCATAGCAGATTTGCACAGGCGCGGCTTTCTTTTGACTTTACCAACATCAATGGGTTCACTCTACTCGCAATCCATGGAATACACACCCTCTAACTCTAATTTTATGCGGCTCTTGTCTGAGACCCAGAAGGCTAAGAATCATCCTTCAAACTCGTTTATTTATATCCAACTATTAACTATATATTTTATATAGTGTTCCGTCTGATAGGTGAGTATGTGCCTACGCAAAATATAAAACACCCCATAACAAGCGTCTCGAGAAATCTCGAATCTCCTAACTGTGATGTTCTTGTTCTGTGGCTTAAAATCTTCTTCCTTCTACAACAATAATCTTATTGCTTTTGCTAATGTTCTCCTAAACAGAACAGATTTTTCATGCCTTTTTTGCATTACCTCTACTACTTCTCACGAGTCTGTTATATTTTCTCATCCAAATCTTGAGGTCCTCTATTTAGGGATTTCAATTGTTCACACAATTACTGAATTGTTGGTTCCCTCGTACTGATTTAGAGTGGGGAGGAAGCGAATCATTCAGTATTCTCACGATCTGGAACAAACTAATTAAAGACCACGTCCTACACACATTCGGATCATCCCAACCCATCCTTTGAAACACCACCTGACCTGACACCTGGTACTCTTTCACCCACTTAGTCCTTTCTCTCATCCTATAAAAGTACACCCACCTACGCTCTATCGTAAATCTGACAACAAACCTATATCTTCTTAAATTTTAAACTTCATCTCAAAATCTTCCATCGCCCTATGCCGGATTTTTATGGCATTTTTGATCGGCGGACGATTGGGGGATTGCGTTGCTTTTACGACTAACCTATTTTGGAATGAATCTTGCTTTGACTTGAAAGACGCTTCGGTTACTGCTGAAAAGGAAAGTGAATTATTAAAAGATGGCGAATGAGCAGGTTCATTCTTCCTTCGAACTAAATCTTTTTCTCCTCAAAATCCATGGTCGATCGTGCTTGTTCTCTGGCCATTCAGCTAGAGACAGTGCGTATCGTGTGTGGAAAAATTCTCTTTCTCCTATCACTCTTGCCAATTTTAATTCAGCTAGAAATCATTGCAGGGATAATCTCGACGAGCAAAGCGACTATTCACACTTAAACGAAAGTCCGCCGGACCTCCTTGGTTCTCCTTACCTGACAAATCTCTTCTGGCCTCTTGCCAAAAAACTTCTCTAACAACTTCTGGTAAATTCACTTTCTCCTCTTATTCGTACTGATGATTCTGTTGTTAATACTCCAACTAAAAGTCTCAATCATTCTTGGCCT
>JABUQX010111379.1:0-10000 GCA_015478945.1 Trachelipus rathkii | reverse complement strand
AGCGTCCAATGACGTGTTTTTTCTGAGGCATGCGACTACTCAAGGATGCTTCATAAATTGCCACATTGCCTCTTCTTGATGGCGTTTGAAACTGGACTAAGTTCTTTGTCCAGGGTCCTTGTTTTTCTCCGTGTTAGAAGAGCTCTTCTTGAATGACATGTTGTCATTACTCAGCAACTGAAAGAGAAAGGCCTTAAGGCTATTAATAAATTTAATTTTATTACCTTTCAGAGGAATAGGCAAAAACAAAATAAATTTGATATATTACCCTTTTCTCCTAAGCTGAAGATGACCTAGTTCCCAAAATAGAGAATTTGATGTGACGACCACCTCTCTTTTCAGTGTTCTGAATCAGTTGGCGCATGAAACGACGACCAGAAATCTCCCATCGAACTCAAATTTACAGTCTCCCAAATACCCAACTGAGACTTCACTCACAAGTCGCCAGCATCAGACTTTTGCTAACCAACCGCAATCCATATTGCAACACAAACCTCTAAAAAAGATGACCTTTTTCCAAGCAATAACACCTTCCTCTTGTTTTCCTTGACTGCCAGATTACTGATATCGCTCCCATCTCTAAAAAATGAACACCCTGGTTGCTCTCCATGAACCATCGAGTCCACATAATAAATGACTTAGTTGAACTCTAACTTACTTTGCATTCTGCAAGGTCCCTCCACCCAAATACCACAGAAAAACTCCTCCCAAAACCGGGGTGGTACAACGAAATATCTGTTGTACGACAATTCCTTACCACCAGGATATCCTTGTTCCCCTCATCAGAACTAAACCGTATTAAAGGAGTGTTCCATTTCCCTGTTGATAGGCTCCTTGTCCTATTTGTTTCATTTATTTGTAAGTTCTCTGAAAATTCGCTATTCAAGACATATGTATTAAATGTTTTGTATTACTATACTTATTTATATTTCAATCTTAATTGTGTTATTAATCACTTTCATATGGGATGTGTAATTACAATTTTTAATGAGTTATTAATCCTTTCTTGGACGTTATAATTCATTCTTACAATTCAACCAACGAATCATTTATATTTAGCCTTTATAAATTGTTGATATTGAATCTGCCACTTATTGTTAGCAGGATCAGAGGAATTATTTAATAAAAGAAGTAGGTCACTAACTCGAGATTTATCGGACTTCCTTTTTTTTTTTTTTCTGATTTGTAATCACATAGTGTTCATAATGATAGGCCACATGAAGCACTGCATGCATTGATTTACTTCATGCTCTAGTTACAGATACACCAAAAAGTAATTGAAAATCGTTGCACCTCGGAGCTCCTTATGACTGTAACATCAGATAGGGTAAGGAATCTTTCATGCTCATCCATCATCATAGTTATTATAGTATTATATAGCTTAAACAATCTTTTTTGAATTTCTATTTTTTATGCTATTTTAAGCTTCATACCGAATGAATAGTGTCTTGTACATTTTTCTTATACGAACTACCCCCGGGTTGAATACTTATCAGCTACCCCTGGGGGAGTCTTCTTCAGCTTCAACTTTTCAACTACTCTTGGGCTGAGTATTTCTCAGCTACTCCTGGTTGAGTACTTCTCAACTACCTCTGGATAGATAATTCTATACAGACGGAAACTTTAGTTATCAACAAATCATTCAAGGCTACGATTTAACCAACGATTACAGCTCAAGATTAGGACATCTGATTCATCCATCTTTGACGAGTTATTATATTTTTTGCATTAGTTCCAATATAAAGGATTCAACCCTATCTTGCTCAGTAGTTTCTTAATAATTGTGGATCAGCTCGTTTTTCTCAATCTTAAACGTTCATCTCTATCCATGGAAGAAAGGATATCAAGGATATTCTGAGACGGTATATCCGAAGTAGCTTCGTAAAGAAGAAGAGTTCCTTCGCTTATGATATGTTTATAATCCTTATCTTTATTAAATGTACATGACTTACAATTATTGGTTAAATCGTATTTATAAAAAAATCAGTAACAATTTCACGTAGAATCACTACCCAGCACCTCAGAGTGTAGTTCGACTGAATCTATCCTAGTGACCAGCGCATCCAATCTTTTCTTTCCCGTTACCCTATTAGACTTAACATAATTAGACCCACACCCACTCACCCTCATTGCACAAAATTTGTTTTAAGATAATTTCTTTCTTTAGCTAAATAATCAAAAAATTCAAATTAATGACATTTCCACTTTATTTCTGATTTGCAATTATTTTCAATTTTCTAAGTAAGATACAAAAAAATAAAAAGTATTGAAGAATTATAACAAGCCAATAAAGACAATGGAATTCATATTTAATTACAAAGACGCCATCATGATTTGGACCTCTTCAAACATGGCTTAATAAGTGATGAGGGAGGACACATGCGTAATCCGCGATATGATAACGGTTGGGTCCATTCCTCATTTTTCGTGATTATCTCCGCCAATTACCACTATTTTCACTACCCCGAACCAATCTTCGGTTACCCTCAAGGGACGAGCACCACAGGTTGGAATTTTCTAGTCCAAGCAACTGAATCCTACAGTGGAAGTAGCTCAATGGTTCTCCGGTGAGTTGCTTCTAGTCCACAGTCTTGAAATAACACCATCCGTTTCGAAAACTTACAGTGAGTTACACGAGTTTCTTTTTATAGAACTTTTCAATGTTTTTTATTTAATGGGTAGGAATTCTCTTAAACTACTTCTTTTCCTATCACCACTACAAACGCTCGCCTTTTCCTCCTCATCGATATCACTCCTATATTATAATCCCTCGGCAACATAAAGACAATTGTCTCAAAAAGGATATCTAATAATATCGAACAAAATATCATGGCACCTTCCTTCAATGGACATTTTGTTGGCTACTACTCTAATTTGAGAACTTGTTCAACTAATTAACATATGTACCAGAAAGTGCATATGTTGCAGAACTTCAACATATGTTACCGCGACTTTCAACCGTCAGGAAATGCAAAACTCCGCCGCTTAACTTTCTTATAGAAAAGATGTAAACAATGATAGAGAGGAGCAGATTCTCTTCCTATGTCTTATCACCTTTTCTCCAGCCCTCTTCGAACTATACTTCATTCCAGTGCAGCACGTCTCAATTTGTCCAATCGATCACTTAGCTTCATTAGTGAGTTACTCAAGATTGAACTTAGCCGACCTTTTCAAGCAGCTCCCCACTCCGCTACTCCGGTTGTTATACTGGAAACTTCAATCTTCTTACCCCTTACGGGCTAGGCGACTCTTCACCCTGTCATCCTTGTGATCAAAGAAATAGATATAATCTCAGGTCTAAAGGAAATATGCAAGAACTTTATGACACAACTTATGTGCCTGTATAGATATTTCCTTATGATTCCTTTCTCTTATTAGATCCATCTATCACCTGTCCCCTTTGATTACTTATACGCAACGACCACTTACCAATTAGCCATGTTAAAAACCCCAATCCAAGCTGCTTAGACGAGAGGAGTGGGCTCCTTTTATCAGAGTTACAGCTATCCACTCTCACCCTAAAATAACGGTTATCCGACTTTGATGATTCTTAACTTTTTTCCCAGCAACGTATCTTTACACAGCGGGAAGCATCGCATCCCGCGATCTTCCGCCTAAAGCGTTCTTGCAACCCTTGTAGTCCCTAGATTGTGCGCAAGCTAAACCGGAGAAACGAAAAAATCTACAAGCCATGCAATGACCCGCACCACCCAAACATTTATCTTTTTAGCAGCTGCGCACGAGATTCGTCATTAGTCGCACAAATAACAAACAATAAAACCAATACTTTCAAACTGACTTCGAACTTGTCAATTCCTTTTCAATGCTGGAAAATTGCACAAAAATATCATGCACTTCAAACAATACCTCACCCACAGCTCTTAGACTGATATAACGATACGATTTCTGCTCCCTGCAGCTGTTGGTGCAAATGACTTGAGGTATAGCGTTTTCGACCACTCGATCTTTCGGCTCCGAAGACTCCCATTACCATGTAACGTATTTTACACTTGCAGAGCTGATATCCAAACTGCATGGCGAATAGCAAACGTTGCCTTTGCTCAGAAGAATGATCTCGTAAAAATGTCTCGCCATATCACCCCTCTGCAACACATTTTGGCTGATCTGTTTAACAAATCGATAGAATCTAGCTTTCCAATCTTTTGAGTATAGCTGTAATATCCATTTTCAAAAACTGGATAATTATACCAAAGTTGGAAGACAACCAAGATCAAATTTGCTGACCTGTATAATTGTAACATTAATATGATGAAAAATGTTTCAGCCAAACTTCCCTTTCTGAGATCGCTAGCTTTTCAAACTCTCTAGTTATGTTATCCGAACTTCAACCGCGAGATCCCATTGCAAAAGCGGATCAATAACCACTGAGAGCACCTTTAATGTGCGATGGATCTTGGCGATCTTTCGACCTTGAATAGAAACTTTAAATATACATGTGGACAAATGGTGTTCTCCTTAAACTCCACTCCTCAGTGGTTTCTGAGGAGAGCTCCCTCTTGTTAAAATGCCTTCAGCAATTTCCAGTCCTATTGGTGCTCCTTCGCTTCTATCCCACGCCACTTTACTCTGGTTGAAGCGACAGACATGCCTGCTCAGTTTCTAGCATTATTCAATGACAGGAAATTAATTGTAAACTTCTTATCCAGACGCACAGTCAGAGTCATACAAGAAATGACCTGGTGATACATTTTGCCGGTGCCAAGCTGCCGATTTTTGAAAGCAACTTCAACTAGCTATCGAGAATATTTCACAAATTAATAACTCCAATTTCTCCAATGGAGAAGTTCACAACTTTGAAAGAAAAAAGAATCCGAAGAAGACTGCACTTCTCCGCCAACTACTAAATGGTTCCCCGTTCGTAACTTACACAGTACCAAAATTCTAGGACTTGTTATTCTAGACATGACCCACCTAACTCCTGAAAATGACTTGTCATCGCGTGCTTGCATTATTACGCCATTCTTATAGAAACCTCACTTTAAATCTATAGAAAGTGTGAACTAGCAGTTTCCTGCTATGTCGTTTGCGTACTTTGAGAATTTTTTAAATAATTCTTCAATCTTCGTGAATTTTCAATTCTCTTCAACTTGGTTGCAAGGGTCGGAATCCCTGCTTTCACATTGCAATCTTTCGTGTAGATCTGACCATATTACCGTTAATGAATGTCACAGAATTCACCAGTTCCACTCTCACCGAATTTAGCATATTTATATTGTCATTTCCGCCGTAATATTTTGAAAAATTACCTCGGATCCGAACCAATTCATTAATCTAACTGAGAATAAAAAATTTTGATGAAGAAATTTAATATTACCATAACCTCATTCTTTTATTTCAAGTCCCACCATCCTATTACAATTAATCAATAATGAACTAGAGCTTACTAATATTATTATTCAGTCTCTAATATGAGTAGCTATAAATGCATACACCAGTTATTATATCTACAGAATATTTAAAAAAGTTTGAGCCCACAATAACGTACTCTCAATGTTAAA
This sequence comes from Trachelipus rathkii, assembly GCA_015478945.1. Classification (NCBI taxonomy): domain Eukaryota; kingdom Metazoa; phylum Arthropoda; class Malacostraca; order Isopoda; family Trachelipodidae; genus Trachelipus; species Trachelipus rathkii. The sequence continues at coordinate 4,481 of JABUQX010111379.1, read as the reverse complement.
ATATATTAACTTGGACATCACTATAAAATTCAAAATTTTAAAACTATCTAAATAATTATTAATATAATATATATAATATATTAATTAATTTTATAACTTATAATAATAATAATTACTTAATATATATTATAATATATTAAAATAATATATATTAATATTATAATAATACTAACTTATACTTTTATAAATATATATATATATTATCCCCATAATATATACTATAATATATAATATATATATATATATATATTTTCTTATATATAAATAAATATAAATATACTTATTCTATATTAATAAAGTTCAACTTATCTAAAACCTTTGAAAAATATGATCGATTTATGGGTGAGAAGGTTAAATAAGAAAACTATCAACTTTCACAGTATTATGTCGCGATCATTTTAAACTTTCCTCAAAATTTTCCGCTTCTGAAAATGAAAATAATTCCTGAATATATGGGAGACTGGAAAGGAGAGTAATTTTTGGCTAGTACTGCTATGTTTTGAAATTTAGCTTTGGTCACTTTCCACAATTAAGTAATTCTTCTTTTCCGAGATTAGAATTGACTTCTCTCGGCTAAAAAAATTCAATCTCTTACTAGTATTCCCTTATGAGATACTGAATTTTTCTATTTTATTCCTTTGTACACTAAAACTGACTCGCTACTCATTCACGTTTCATAAAGCTTATATGAAACTTTTGAAATAATAATTTACTTTTCCTTATTAAATTGATGATTTTGAGTTACTTGGCAAATCTAAGTCCTATGTGTAAATATATTGGTTAGTTTCTGCAAAAATGGATTATTAGCTCCATCGCACATTGAACCTTCATTCCTGTACTGCTACTACTATTATCACTTCTTCAACAATAAACGCTGCTACTTTTTCTATGCTATACTAATGCTATTATCAACTGAAGCGATATATGCTATTAATCTTGATTCTCTTTATACTATACTTAAAACAATATATCATTTCTTTAAATATGTCATTATTGATCCTTTCTTCCATTTATTCCTAAATCTAAACATCTAATGCCTTTTCGCTCTTCTTTAAAGTCTGAACTTGCGTCATTCTCAGAGTTTGAAAATAGTGGAAGCTCAAACAAGAATAATGATGGACATAATTAATTTTCCTCGTACTATAAGTTTCCAATATTTTACACATATATAGTTGTCAAAAACTTCTTGAGAATTTTCCAAACTAGCCATTTATAGCAGAGCTCAAAAGAAAGATTGATTTTGTTTTGGTGAAGAACTTGCAGAGGTCTTTTACAACATTCAATTCTTTCTAGAATCAAAATAGTGCATATCTCCACTCTTAATTACATCTTGAATTGGTAAGGTGACGCGAAAGATGTGGATTCAATCTTCTCTTGCATCTTATAGTTCATCACATCATTAAACTGAATATTGAATCATCTTGTAATAATCCTACATTCTTTATAAATCACATTCTTTGAGAAAATAAGGATCTTAAATCAAATAAAAGTTAATAGTATAAAAATAAGAAAAATAAACTTTGTATCATGAACATAATTAATTTCTAAGTTTATGTATATGCCTCCATCTCGAACTGATCAATGGATTTTCTAATAGAGAATTCCCAATATATTCATCATAATTTCTCATAACTCAACGTCATTAAATTCAGAATGGAACTGGAGAAAAACTTGCAATTGAGTACACGTCATTTTTAAATATCGCTGGTAAGACTGCGTTTCCTGTGTAAATAATAAAAATGATTATGAATAAATTTACAATCTAATATCTCTGTAGTAAAATGATCTGATCTCAGACCTTAAGAGAACTTCTCAAACACTGAGAAACGATCGATAATTCCTGTATGAAGTGTAACATTCTCTACAAATATTTCTACTTAGAATAAAGATATTTTGTATTAGTGAATAGGGCAACAAGCTCTAAGATATATACCTTCTCTTCAGTGCACTGTGAAAGAACTGATTTAGTGCATTCGGATAAAATTCATTATTTCTGTGATTTGGGATTCAATGATATCCAAATCTAGTATATTCAAGTGAGAAACTCTAACAAAACTCGCTTACTCAAGGTGTATCTGATTGTTTTGTAATATCCTGTTCTAGAAATACAAGCCTTTTTATACAATTAAAATTTTTGGCTCCATATATCTTTCTCACAATGATGATTTCCTATTCATAAGGCATACAATGTTAAATTTACTTAATTATTCGAATATTATATAAATATTTTTTTAAAATTCTTTGTAGTAAGGGAAAGATCACAAGAAATTCCGTTCCCGATACGCGAATTTTTTTGTGAGGCCTATTAGGGTCTCCTGCATGGACTGTGAAAATATTAGTTGCAGTCACATCTGTTTATAGCGTATACCATATTAATAATAGTGATAGTGGTAATAAATATAGTTAGTAAAGCAAAAAAAAAAGAAAAAATCAGAAAGAATTCAATTTGCCAAAAATTTATTACAGTAAAATATATTTTGCATAAAATACATACTAATTTTTGAGAGAATATCTTAACAGTTTTAAAAATACGTTGAGCATATATGTATAGCAATATATTAATTAAAAGTGGCCAAACAGGGTCAATAAATATTTTTTAAAATAATACAATAATTCTAAAATATAGTAAATAATAGAGATATTAGTGGAGAATATATGCCCAAAATTTTGCTTATAATATAGAGTTGAGCACAATATAATATAAATGAGTATATTATATAATAATTTAATAATAGTAAAATTTTTTGAATGTTAATGTAAGATTATTTGAATATATGTATTATATGTATTTTTTTTAAATATTATATATTTATTTATTTAAAACGCCAGGTTTTTAGCTCAGTGTTAGAGCCACTCACCAACAAAGTGATATGTCACAGTTCCCACACGGGTGCGTGATGTAGAGCGCAAATTCTCTCCTTAGCTTTGCTTCCGTCCTTGCTCGGACTACGACAAACGAAACAGCCAAACTACATAGAGGAAAGAACAGCCATAAAGCAGTGTGTTTCTTCTGTGTAACGACAGCGAGTATCAATCTCTTCATCTCATGCACTCAGCACTCCGACTATACGTCCCACCAGTTAGCTGAATTGAATCAACGATATATATGATGCCACTCTCTTTTATCTTTGCTAAATTTCTTCTCACGTTATCAATTATCGCTGCAAACTCTCTGTAATGCATCTGCCTGACTCACAACGATTCTGGGGAATACCTTTCAATTCTCTCAGAGGACTTGTGCTGTTCGTCTTGATAGAAAATTTTAACTTCAAACAATCCCTTTGCAAAAAGGTCTGTCTTCTCATTTGATGGAAGGGATTATATAATACACCTGGATTTCCTCTCTTCTCTCTTCTCTCAAAAATCTAGGCAACAACCACTGCATTGTTGGGAATCAATTTTTATTCTCATCTCCAGTAATCACTAGTATTTTACTCGGTTATTCGACACGTTCCCAAACTGGATAATCTCACTGCGAATGCACTCTCTTGCATTGAGGTTAACTCCATACCCTCTCTCCCTTCCATCAGCTATGAGGACATGGCAACCGAACAGGTATCGAAAACCCCTTCTCTTCCCAAAATACTTATCTGCAACTCAGGTGGGTTTCCCTTCCTGGCATTGAGAAACAACAACTCTGCGACTTGTCAACAAGTTTCCCTCGCCCTTTTGTTCCTACCGCTTTTCATAAACCTGTCTTTCTTGCTCTTCACTCCCTTTCTCACCATGGTATTGTAGCCTCTTAGAAGTTGGTCACGGCTCCCTTCTTTTGGGTTTCCTCCCCCTCTTTGCTCACTTTTCTCTAGTTTTCTCTCAGTTCGTTCCATATCGGCACTTGTTGATGTAGTGACCTCCTCTTCCTTTCTTGTTAATTGTGGTGTTCACTGTTCAGCAAGGTTCGGTTTTATCTCCAACTTTATTCTTACTTTTCCTTAACGATCTTTTCAGCTGCACATCTAACTCTGTTCATTCTATGCCGATAACTAAAATTTCCATACTTCCACTCATTTCAAATCTGGTCTCTCTTTTACTTATAGAGCTGCTTCTCGACTTCAGCTTTCCGATTCTATTGTTGCCGATCTCGATGGGATTTCCCTGAGGTGTCGTATCAACCTTGTGAAGTTCACTTCTTTAAAAACTCTTCTTCACATCTACCTCTCAAAAACACTTCCCAACTTTCCAATCTTCTTCGACTGCTCTCTAATCTCACCTGTGGCCAATATGAACATTTTTGCTCTGAACATAAATAAACTGTCTTGGAAACCTTATATCTCAATGGTTGCTAAGGTGACCTCAAAAATCTGTGTGTTCTGTTCAGATTGCGGGAATTTTTTCTTCCGAACGGTTACTCCAATTACATAAGTGTCTTATCCGCCCTTGTATGGAATACTGTTCCCCCATTTAGGGAGCTCCGGTTCCACACTTCATTTGGATAGGGTTGAGTCTAAGACAAAGACCAATAAACTGCCCCCTACTTTCTA
>JABUQX010111378.1:0-25815 GCA_015478945.1 Trachelipus rathkii | reverse complement strand
GATTTTGCCTCCTTGACTTAGCCCTTTGTATGTCTTTAACATTCCAAGAGTTTCTTTTTCTCGTAAACTTCCATATCATGGGTCAATTTGACCCCACGCTAACTTGATGGCTTGATGGTTCCCAATCACCTTAAGAAGTATCTAGTGATGTCTATTAGTGTTTCTATGAGTATAGAATAGTGCAGGAGGCCAGGTGAGTCCAAGTGAGTGCAATCAGTGCCAATGAAGTCCAAGTGAGTCCAATGAGTGGCCAAGTGAGTGCCACATAGTGCCAAGGAGTGCCACATTAGGCCAAACTGAGTGCACTCTTTTTTCAAGCCTTTTCTAGCCCCCCCTGAGCCCCGAATGCCCCTAATATGGTGTCTACCTATAATAGGTATGAGATTCGATTGGTGGATATTACAAGTATCTAGGATGCTTCCTATATAGTAGTCTTTCATCACTTATCCCACTTATACACTACACACTTTATACACACACTCACTATACACTATATACACACAGACACTTACATTAAACCATACACACTTACACTCACACACACACACAAACACTTACACTCACACACTCGATATTTGATTCCTCATCTTTGATGCCTTGAACACACAACCCAACTATTCAAAAGAATTTCGTTTCAAATAAACTACGGTCATTCATTTTTCACTACAATTGTACGAAATTTTATAAAAAACATTATACTTACATACCTTAAAGCAAAAGCAAGTAAACACAATAGAGTGTTATTACCTAACCATCCTTAGGGATTAGTATCCTTGTTTACTGCTTACGCTTTAACTTTTCTCTTTACTGGCTTTAACTCATGTTTGACTGCTTTAACTCATATGGTTTTACTGCTTGAATCGAGAACTTTCTGCTCTACTAATCCAACAAGTTATCATGATACGTTACTCAGCGTAACGCTTGTAAATAATTATTAACAATATGTTTCTTTTATATTTTTATTTTGTTCTAATCACTTTTATTTTCATTTTTATTTAATTTGTAATGTAAGAATTAAAAACACACAGAGTTTCGGCTATATAAACATTATTTAATAAATTTACAAATTTATAAAAACAATAACATTACATACCTAAGCAGTAAAGCAGTAAAACAATAGAGGGTTATTGCCTTACAACTCGGGACTAGCATGCATTTGTTTTACTGCTTTACTGCTTAACTTTCTCTTTACTGCAACTCATTTTTACTGCTTTAACTTTCTGCTTTACGCTTTAACTTTATTTTTACTCTTTAACTTTTGCACCTACGGGGTTTAAATATATTATTACATTATGTTTCTTTATATTTTTATTTTGTTCATTACTTTATTAATTTCTATTTTGTTTTTGTTAATACTTTTATGTTGTAATTAAACTTAAAGAATAAAAAACACCAGAGTTCTCGGCTATATAAAACATTTTTAATAAAATGTACGAAATTTTATAAAACATTCAACATAAAATCTCGGAAAACCATAAATCAGTAACAATAAATCAGTAAGGAAAGTATATAAATATTGCGAATTACACGCTTTAACTCATTGTTTTACTGCTTAACTTCATATGTTTACGCTTAACTCATAATTTTAACATTACATACCTTAAGCAGTAAAGCCAGTTAAAAACTCAATAGAGTTGACCTAACACCAAGTGGATATATGCTTTGTTTTTACTAGCTTACTGCTTAACTCATGTCTTTACCGCTTAACTTTCTGTTTACTGCTTTAACTTCTAGTTATGCTTTAACTTCTGCTTACTGTCTTCTTAACTTTCTTCATGCTTTCACTGTTACACTCTAATATTTATTAACATATGTTTTTATTTGTTTAATACTCTTACTTATTTTATATATTATTGTTTATTGACCTATTTATTTATCATATTTTATTATTTCTTTATTATTTTTATATACCTTCAGGTATTTACTTTCATGCCTATGTTATATATTATTAGAGACACACATTACACACACCCCCCCCCCCCAAAAAATCCACACACCACACACACACCACACACCACAACACACAACATTACACACCACTTATACCACATACCACTTACACAATTACAACACATCACTATGACCTACTATACACACATTCACGATACACTTACATTACCATAGACACTTACAATTTACACTTATACACATTTATCACCACACACATTTCACATCACACACTTATACACACAGAACACTATGACAGTCATATTTGCCATAGACACTTTACATTTACACTACACTCACACACAGATCACTTACAACTGACACAAACTTACACTCCACACAGATTACTACCACTCACACCCACAGAATTTACTATACAACACACAGATCTAACTTACACTTGCCCACCAACAGAACTTACACACACACACACACAACACCAGCTGACCCTCGATAACACAACACAACACACCACAACACAGCTCTTCCAACCTCCACATCAAGATTAGAAACAAACTTCACTATACGATCACCAGCTAAATTTATCTAAACATTTCTTCTTTCTTTTTTTAAGTACATAATTACTCATTCAAAAATAAATCTTCAAAGTTTCTTAAAACTCTATAATAAATCAACATTATCTTTGAACACAGAAGAATTATACTATAACTGTTAATTAACTTTGTTTATAAATTATCATAACTATCAAGTTTAAAAGAACTTTCAGTTAGCAGTTTATGAGAATTTTATTAAAAACAATACCCCTAACGTACCTTAAAGCAGTAAAATAAGTAAATCATTAAATCAGCTCTCTACCCACCCCTCATACACCAGCTATGCCACGTTTGTCTCTGACTTAACTGCTTTACAATCATCTTAGCCATTGAAATCAAGCTATAAAAATAACATAAATAAGTTCTTCTCTTGCTAACCAATAAACATGTATTTTATCTATAAATCATTCTAAGTGATTTAAAATAACAATATTCACTTACATTTATATATTCACTCATGTTAACAAAATATCAAACCGTTTTTTAAATAATTCGGTTTTCTTTATTATATATATACTATGACATGACAATCCATCACAGGAAAACAACAACTACCCGCATCCTTACAATACGAAATCTGGACCTCTCTATCCACTGTCAAATGTGTTGAATAACTAACTTTAGTTAAAATTTTAGAAATCCTTTTTTGGCCCATTCGATTTAGTCCTAATTCCAGGTCAAAAATATATGTCAAACTGACCTTTTCTGTAAAATTGGGTGCAATAACTACGTTAGCCTAATTTAGGCCTAATATTAGGATTAAGCCTTTTTGTAGACGGCTAATTTAATCCTAATACCAGATATTTTCCTAACAAGAATCATTTATATTTTTCTATAAAATATATTCCAGCTGAAACATGCTGATCGTAAATCCTTTAAGCAGGTCTAAAAAGAATGTTCCTACTTGTTGATTGTCGGGTATCCTACTCTATATGACCTCGTATTGATGGTCGCAGAATTTTATTCGTCTTTAAAATAACTTGTTCTTAAACGTATTGAGCAGGTGGTGTTTATTATCTTTTAGAACCCTAAACTCATTTAAAATCATAGTCATTTTAACTGTTAAGCGGTGCAAGTTATCTTATTGTATAAAAAGTGTTATTTACTTAAGTTAATCATATTATAATAAAAACTATACATTGAGGAATAATTATAATTTCACTAGAATAGATAATAATTAATTCACTAGTTCATAAAGCTAACCACCAGATCCGCGACCAGGCCCCGTCCCGGACAGTCGTCGAATCCGGCGCCGGCGGGTGCGCCGCCGCGTCCCCGCCGCCGCGTGCCCCGCAGGCGCAATATTTCCGCGTCCCGCCCGCCCGTTGCGCCCGCAGCGCAATAATTCGCGGCGTCACCTCGCCCCGCGTCCCCGGCAGCGGCAATATTCTCCCGCCCGAATATATCTAGAACACAATACACACACACCGCACACAACACACACACACACACACACGCACACACACACACACTACACATACTACAACCTATAATTTATTAAAACATATTATTAATATATACTTAGACCGTTTAATCATGACCTATTTTATTAATTATTAGAAACCCACATACACAAACACACACCACACAGTACACACACACACACTCACACGCCACACTCACTCACTTACATATATAGCGTATAATTTATTAAAACATTTAATTTACAAGACATATTGCAAGTGTTGTTATTATTACTCATGCCTAGTTATATTATTTAGAATTACAACATGCCACACACACCAAACAGCACCACACACACACTTACACCCAATAATCGATATTTATTAAAACATTTTATTTTATATGAACTAGTGTTATTTACTTCATGCCTATGGTTATACACAGAAACACACATACACAAACACACAACACACACACACACGACACACACACTCACACACATCATAACGTATAATCTGCACTAACAATAATTTGTATAACACTATGTAATTTCACTTCATTGCCCTATGTCCTATTATGTATAGAACACCCAACACACACACGCAAAACACCACACACACACACCAACACACACACACACAACAACTACACATACGCACCCACCCCACTCGATATTTATGCCCCCATCCTTTGATGCCCCGCTTTGGTGCCTTCAACGTGAAATTCTCAGTTTGAGCATCAACCGTGAATCGTCTCACCTCTTTAATGCCTCACACGATGATACTCAGCTTTTGATCCTCACAATTTCGAATGCCTCAAACTTAATAACTTAGCATTGACTCAGCTTATGTTTCATCTTGAACTGACTCATCTTTGATAGACCGTCATCTTAGATCACCACCTATATTGATGACTATCATCTTATAAGCAGCTACCACAACTTACCATCTAACAACTTACACTTAACAACTATAACAACACACTACACTATATCTCATACTCCCCACATACCGCACATTTACACATAGACCACATACGTCAGGCCCATAGACCACTTCACAACTCACCCGCACCATCGTACAACACAATAGAAATATAAGATATACATACTAACTTATAATATATAATATATATATAATAATATATATTATATAATATATAATAAATTAAAATATATATATAATTTCATTCCGCGCGGATATAGCGCCTGCTGGCGCACGCGGCGAGTTACGCAGCGAAATGCGCCTGGGCGCACCGGCGGCGGAACGCGGAAAATTATCGCCTGCCTGCGGCCACGCGGCAGGCCGGGACGGCCGGTACCACACGGGGGCGGATTGGTGCCTTCGTGGCTCATGCTGAGCCCTGGTGCGTTAGCTTATGAACTAGTGAATTAATTATATATCCTTTACTAGGAAATAATAATAATATGAGTTAAATATTATTAAATAATGATATCGACTCTTAGTAAAAATAAAACACTTTAATACAAAATCAGATTAATGTGCCCACCGCTTAACAGCTAAATATGACTAGATTTAAAATGAGTTGCGTGTTCTAAAAAATAATAAAACACACAACCTGCTTCAAATACAAGTTTAAACGAACAAATTAATTTCAAAAAGACTGATAAAACTAATTCTCGACCAACACATACGAGTACAATGAGAGATAAGATTACCCCGACCAATCACAAGTAAGGAAAAACATTTCCTTCTTGCTTAAAGGATTCTACCGATCCAGCATGTTTCAGTGAAATATATTATAAAAATAATAATACAATTGTTGAATCACAGAGAGAAATACCTTTTGACCTGGTATTAAGATTAAATTAGCCCGTCTACAAAAGCTATCCTTAAATTTTAAGGCCTCAAAAATTTAGGCCCAACTTAGTATGCACCACAGTTACAGAAAAAAATGCAGTTGAAAATATTTTACCGTTGAATTAGGCTAATCGCCCCGGTACAAAAAAGATATCCTAAATTTAACCGACAATAGTTATCTCAACACATGTTTAAAAAGAGAGAGGCATTCTTAGCGTAAGAGCGGGTCAGGTGGGCTCGGGCATGGAGTTCAAGACAGAGAATTAATAAGAATATTAAAGAAAAACCGAATTTAGAACAAGGGTTTTGAATTGGAAACACGAGTGAAGAATATTAAAGGAATGAAAAGAATGTTGAGTGTAAAGAAAAAACGTAGAAGGAGTGAAAAATACATGGTTATGGAGCAGAGAAGAAACGTAGGTGAGGTTGTTGATACGGAGACAGGCTAAAGAGGGAGGTAAAGCAGTAAGCAAAGAACAAAACGGGCAAGCTGGGGGTAAGGGTCGCGGGGTACCTGACGATACGATAGGCGAAGTTACGGAAAAAATAGGTGGAATGAAAAGTTGTGCAGTAAAAGTGAGGTAAAAGAGATGGGTGTAAAACTGTGAGAGGTAGAAAAGGGCAACAAAAAGGAGGACAGAAGAATAAAGCGTGGTCAAAATAAGGGGATTGTATATTGTAAAGGAAGAAACGGAAATAATTGTCAGGAGAGTGAAGGAGAATATAAAGGAGGGGGTAAGGTAAACACAAAAAAGGGGTTAATAAATATACGTGAGATGGGAGTTGAGGGCGGGGGTGTGGGGGGGGGGAATGGTGGGGGGGAGGGGGTGGGTGGGGGAAAGCGGGGCCAAGGAAGGAAAGCTTGGGTAAGGAAAAGGCGGGAGAAGAGGAAAGTCGGGGTGAGTGGTAAGTAAAGTCGTGGCGCTGGAAGTAAGCTGGGGGGAGGAAAGTGGAAAGAAGGCAGGAAGTCACCAATAAGGGAAAGGACAAGGGAAGGGCGGACCACAGGGAGAAGTGAAAGTGTAAGGGCGAGGGTAAAGGTGAGATGGGCATAGAAGGGTAGAAGTGCAGAAGTGAGTGTGTTAGATTGAAGGGGGGATAAGTGTAAGATGGGGGGGTGGTGGGGGGGGGGGGTGGTGTAGGAATAAATAAATATTGTAGACAAAGCGAAGGAAAATAACACGAAGAGAGAAAAAGAAGAAAAGAAAATGAAAAAAGAAGGATTAAAAAGAAAAAAAATAAGTAAGAAAAAGAAAGAAAAAGAGGAAAACCAAAAAAAAACAACGTGGAAGAAAGAGAGGAGGTAAAACAGGTAAAGCAGAAAAGGAAAACAGTAAAGCCAGAAAGGTAAAGCAGGAAAGCAGAAAGGAAAGCAGAAGAAAACCAAAAAGTAAAGCCAGAAAACATGAGTGGTAAGCAGTAAAGGCAGATAAAACAAAAAGCAGAACGAATCCCCCACGAGGGTGGAGGCAACCTCCATGAGTGACGGCATAACCTGTAAGGGAGAAGGTTAAGAAGAGAGGAGGTAAGCAGGAAAACAGAGAGTTTGAAAGCAGGGTAAAACAGAGGAAAGCAGGAAGCAGGAAAACAAAAGCCAGACGTAACCCCCCTGCGGGTAGGTACACCGATGACCGGTACTGAATATGGGTCAAAGATTAGGTTGAAGAAAAGGCGGACAAGGGGATGAAAAGCAAAAGTGGTTATAAGAGCGAAACGCGGGTGTGGTAGGCGACAGTACAAAGTAAAAAGAAAAAGGAGGTGGAAACAAAAAGAAAAAGAAAGAAGAATAAAACAGGAAGAAACAAAAAGTAAAAAAAGAAAAGAAAAAACAAAGGGAAAGAAATTAGAGGGAGTGAAAACAGGAAAGCACAAAGGAAAGCAGGAAAACAGGGAAAGCAGGAAAGCAAAGGAAAGCAGTAAAACAGGAGACAGGAAAGCAAAAGTAGAAAGCAGTAAAGCAGGTAAAACAAAGCAGACTTAACCCCGAATGGGTAGGACCAAACACCGCAGGGAGACGCGGAACGGTGCTGAAGGTAGTGGAAAGAAGGTGAAGAAAGGCGACCAATGATTTGGAAAAAGAAAAGGAGAGAGCCGAAACGCGGTGGGGTAGCACAGACAAAGTAAAAATAAAAAGAGAAAAAAAAGATAAAACAAAAGACAAAAGACCAGAAGAAAAACATAAGGAATAAAGAGAGAGGGAAGCAGGAAGCAGAAGTGGGGAAAAAGATAAACAGAAGGGAAAACAGTAAAGCAGAGAGGGAAAGCAGGAAAAAGAGGGGGAAGCAGAAAGCAAAGGTAAAGCCAGAAAACAGGAGGAAAGCATGTAAAGCAGAAAGTAAAGCAGCCGAAAGCCAGAAAACAAAGCAGACGAAGCCCGAGGGGTTTAGTAAGTAAACACCTCAGCGCTTGTGACGGTGCGGCAACCGTGCCTAGGAAGGTTCAGGAGACAGGATGAGGGAATAAAAGGCGTGACAAGTGACGGACGGAATAAAGATCGGACTGCGGAAGAGGGGAATCGGAAAGGCGTAGGTGCGAACTAGAGGCACGAACAAAGGCCAGTCAAAAGAGGTAGGGCTAGCCCAAAACAAAAAATGTCGATGGGGCAGGAAGCTGACGGGGCGGTGTGAGGCAGCAAGGAGGAGAGGACAAGGAAGTGGCATTGGAGTAAAGCGATATGGAAGGTGGGAAAGGTTGCGAGGGAGAGAACGAAGAGTAAAAAGACGAAACGCAGAGACGAAGCAGTCCGAGCAACTGGGGAAGATACACCTCAACGAAGCCCATACTGGAAAGACCGAGGGGGAGACACCCAGATGAGGGCAGGCGCGGGCGCAGAGCGCGAGAAAAGCGTGAGAAAAAGGGCGACCAGGTGCACTGAAGGCACGCAGGGCACGTAGCGGGCGCCACTGTCACGGGCACGCAGGCACGCACGGCACCGGGGCACGCAGGGGCACGCACGGGCACGCACGGCACCACGGCACGCATCGATAGCACTAACACGTGAAACACGAAACGCACGAGGTACGGGTACGGGAGTGGAACCATCAAACCAGCAAGGAGCGTGGGGCAAAATACGCAGGCAGAGGCAAGAAGCCAAAAGCAGGTTCAAACAAGGAAACAGCAAAGAAAGGGCGAATCGCCCAAGGAAGACAAAAAAAGACCGGGGGCAAAGGGACCCAGGGGAACTTGGAGAGCAAGTAATAACCAAATGTCAGGTGCCAAACAGAAGGAAAACAGTCCAAAAAAATTAGGCGAAGCCCGAAAGAAGCCAAAAAAGTGACCGGGCCAAAAGACCCAGGGATAGGCAAGGGAAGGACGAAAAGCAGGGGCAAACAAAAAAGACACAAAAGAGGGCGCAGCCCGAAGAAGATCAAAAAGGACGGGGGCCAAAATACCCAGGGAAAGAACAAAGGGAGGAAAGACCGTGGCAAAAAGTCACCAGGGAGGGCGCAAGTCATGAATGCTGGACTATACGACCGGCGCAAACATATACCCACGGAAACCAAGAAGGACAAAAAGAGCCGGGCCCAAAAGGACCGGGGAAGACCCAAAGGAGCCGAAAATGACCGCGCCAGAACGGACCCAGGAAACCAAAGGGGGAGGCCGAAAACGGGGGCCAAAAGACCCAGGGGAAGACCAACGGGGGTCGAAAGAGCAGGGCAAACCAAGGGAACGACAGTCAAAAAGCTAACCCTAAGGGACCCAAAAAATGACCGGCAAAAATGCGACGGGCGGAAAAAAAAATGGAGCTTAAAAAGAAAGGTGACTACAAACGGCTTGACACAACGGGGTGCCAACCCGTCGTCAAGGGGCCAAAACAGCCGGAAAAAAAGGCGGGCCAAAAAAGGAGCCAAAAAAGCGGCAAAAAAGAGCGCAAAAAAGGGCCGGGCAAAAAAAGGTACGCAAAAAGGGCTGGCAAAAAAGACGTGCAAAAAAACCCCAAAAAGGAACCCAGGGAAGACAAGGGGGCGAAAAAGGAAGCCCAAAAAGTTCAGGGGCCCAAAAAGCAAGGCAAAAGCCCAAAAAATGCAAGGCCCAAAAAGCGAAAAGGCAAAAACCAAAGCAGGGTGAAAAGTACCCCAGAAAGGCACGAGAAAATGCCCGCAAAGGGGCCCACAGTCCAACCCCAACACAGCGCATCACTAGTACGATAAATAGAGGAACAAAAGATGATCAGAGATAAAAAAATAAAAAGAAGTCATAACAAAACGGCCTAACAACAGAAGAGCCCGAACGCGCCAAAAAAACCGGGACAGAAACAGGGGAACGGCGACCAAATAACAAAAAAAACCCCACCAGAAAAACTAAACCAACAAGCGACACACGCAAAAAACACAAAAAACACACAAAAACGAAACACACACACACTACACGACAACTACCACTACTACACTTCCTTAGCAAATACAATACACCTACAAAAAGAAAAATAAAAAAAGAAAAAAAACCAAATCAAAAACAACACAAAAAAACTACAAAAAGCAATACCGGACAAGGAAACCACCACAAGCGAACGAAACGCTACGCTAAAGCGCGAACAAAATTTTCTAAACGGAAAGAAAATAGTAATGATATAATATCAATATAAAAATACAATATATATATATATAAATAATATAAATATATATAAACAATATATATAATATACAATAAAGATATATATGATAGTAATAGATATACTCAATTTACCGTATCATACAGCGAACTACCCTAAAAGAATGTTTATTGCAACTTAGAGAGGGAATGATATGGATTTTATAGTTCCTTTTTAAAATATCTTAATGTGGAAAGATGACACTCTCTTTTCTGATGCTTCCTGCGCTTTCCGAGTAGGCTAGGAATGAAAAAAACCGGTCAAACGCTAAAACGCAGTCACTAAGCGCTTTACTAGGATCAGTTTGGAGAGCATGGAAAGGGGACCAGAGAACTATCCCATTCTTAATCATCCATAAAATTGATCCTAAAGACCTCCCAAAAATCATGGCCACCCATGATGACTTCACTGTCAGGAAAAAAGTTGATCACAAAGGAAATGTTTAGACTTTGTAAACCAAGAATGTCCTATTGGATACCTTAATTTATATCGGCCAAACTCCAACACACTCTCACACACAACCGACTCGACCTCCCTCAGCCCCGCTTTCCATAGAAACAGCCCATATTCACAACTAGCATTTCTGACATCTGCAACTGCATGACAGGATAGCATGAATATCCTCCCATTCCTAACATGAGCGCATATTGGTTGAGGCTTCCAGCGATAATCCAGAGTCACTTAGCTAATAATAACATGGACTTGGTATTTGAACGACTTCAAATACTTACTATCGACATTCATGCAGAATAGATCCTTACATACACACCAAAATACCAAACGATAAAACTTCGAACTCCCATAAACCTAAGTGTTCGATACAACTTACCGAATCTCTGTATGATAACGACTATACTGGTGCATCAGATCTACTTTGGTCAGAATAGATAATAGAGTTTACATAAAGGCTGATTTAGCCAGACCTTTTATAAGACAAGATCCCCACCTCCAGTCAATACCGGAGACTTCAACCTTCGCACATCACTTATATAAGGACTCTATCAACCTCGAATCATAAGTCCTAAGAATCATAGTGAGTACCTTAAAACCCTTTTCACATGGGAATGTTAAATAACATGATGAATAATAAAATACTTAAAACAGGAATGTATTTTTACGTATTTCAATAAGGAATGTTGCAAGTATAAGAACCCAAGAAATTTCGTATTTCCTCCATCCTCTAAATGAATTATCGCTTTAACCTCGTCTCACTTTGATTATCATTATACGGCAGACATTAACCAGTAGCCATGTAAAAACAAGGTGTAAACCCAATGTGTAAAACCAATTCCAGCAGCTAAATGACTGAGCAGAAGTATTGCTCCTTTTTCATCAGACCAACATACTATACCCACATTTCTTCCTATAATTTAATAAACAATCATGACGACAAAAAAATATATTGTCTGTTATTAAAATATGAGTAAAAGATAGAGTGGTGTTTCTGGGAGTTTGTGTGCGACATGTATTCACGAATTTCATCCTATTTTTGTAATCGAGGCAGAGTTATATGATTTAATAGTAATACGAAATGAAGAATTTAAAATAAATGATTATTAAAAATAATAAGGCTTAGATTAATTACTCAACCTATATATAAACTTACTGCCCCACATTAAACACTGTAGATGCAGAGTTTGTCCGAATCTACATATCATACGGAATATCCAGATGGCAATATAGAGAAAGGAAGGCATCCCTTTCCAGATCACCAACAAATATCAAGTCTAATGCAATATTTGCGATTATTACAATTTCCTTGAATACGTTTCGATAGTTGAAATATCTTGGTGGAATCGCTCACCTTGCTCATCGCTTATAGCGCCTAGATTGCAGCTAGGAAAATAAATGCCAAGTGTGAATGAAGGAAGATAGAGTATTTTATAAGGACATTAGTTAGCATTTCCCATTGCTTTTTAATTTGAAGATAGGTAAAGATTCTAGGAAACTAAGTTGACTTATAGTTTGTCGGCCTTAAAATATTGCTATAAGAACACCCAGTTATACCTTAGTAAAGGACTCCATGCAGAGGTTTTTACTGAATATAATCAAGCTTTACATCAAAAGTGATGCGTCCTTCATTTAAGCTCCCTTCATTTAGTGGGCCTACAAATTACCCTCTTTTAAATTTAGATATACACTGATCACTAGGAAAATTTTACTGTATATTAACGTGATTATAGGGGAACTCACTGGACCATCATTTTATCCATCGCTTTATACAAAAAATTTATATCACTTACCCGAGGTTGATGTGCCAAAGGAGAAGAATATACGAGTTTCAGGTTTACAGAGTGTGAAATAAGATTACATTTATATTATTTATCCTAATAGGTAATTAGAACATTTATAGGACCATTAGCATATGCATATGAGACAAAATGCATTATTGCAGGAGCATCTCTGCTAGCCCACATCTCATAGGAACAACAAAATTAGTATATCCTTGTTGGAAGGAGGAGAAGCCTAAGCGAAAATGGCTAAACTATTATAAATCGACCGCATACTATCCGGAATGCGATAAATTGCGTAATACGATCATTTCGATAACAAAAATTTCCATCTCTGTCGTAGCCTACTAATTACTATATGACTCTGTAAAATACAGGAGCGAATAGAGAGTCGAAGGTTCCAATATAGCCATTATTAAGACAAGACACTGCATGTATAAAACTGAGTAGAAGGAATTATAACGAATCTCCATTCCTAAAGATCATGACAGATCCGCGAATCATAACAATAGAAACATACCAACATCAACCCTACAATTAAGCACTAAATTCCCGAAATTTAACGAGAAAAGACGCGATGAATTCGTTTAAACTTCGCCTCGCCGAGTAAGAGGCAACTATAGCTCGTTCCCTCTCAATGGAGCTGATTCCAATACCCTAATTAATTAGATGCAAATAGCTCTGCCTGTTTCTAATTGACAAATTAAATACGATAGATAGCGAACTTAGATCATTGAGTTCATGCTATTATATATCTATAGCAGAGTGTTGATTCGCCGCCCACCCAAACACACATTCGCATCATATCAAGTCTTCAATAAAGTCTAAAGCTTATTCCTCATCTTTCGCGGACGTAATTGATAAAATCTTCTTCGTCAGGAGTTTCTACAGGAGATTCACAATATATCGGTGTGCAGGGATAGGAAAGCTCTTCAATGGAGGAGAAACAGGCTTAATAGCGGAAGGCTATGGTATTGGTAAAATTCATTGTTCATTAACTTGAACTTATCTGTTATTTCAGCATCTATCTCTTTTCAGTCGGAGAGCATAACGAGCTCTCTTAGCAAGTGGCTAACTTTGGTTCCTTCCATACCATTGGAATTGCAAAGGGCATATGTCTGGGCTCTTGGAAATTCCAAACCACTGAAGGATAATGTTAACGCCTCGCGCAAATCTTCATACACAAACGGCCCAAAAAATATATACTTGACATTCACCAAGGTCATATTTCCTAAATAAAAGTTTACCTAGATTTTTATCAAAAAAAATTAATTTAGGAGTAAATAATTCCTCAATTGGGACTTCAACGTTACATCACCACAAATGTAACAAAACCTCTCTGTCGAATCTCATATTTTACCAACTATATCGTTGCGGATTTTAATTGAAGTAATACGACCTGTAAGGAAATAAACAAACTCTTGCCAAACACGAATCACAAAAATATACCGTAAAGTAGTTCATAACGAATATATAATAGTATAGACAAGAAAACAGACAGAAGATTCCAAATATTTAGTAAGGATAAAAGGTAAATAGAAATATAAAGAAATATATAAAGATAAAATAAAGATAATAATATGAAATATAATAGATAAGGTAAAAGAAAAGGGATAAAAACTGACTACTGACCATCAGCGTAATATCAGAACATTAACCTACACGTATATATATAATGACACGAAAAAAATAACATTACGTGAACCTTGAATAAGAATAGTTCCTAAAGCCGAAGTACTAACCTCAAAATATAAATATATTAATACGTGGAACCAGAAGTAGGTATACAGAGGCATTGGCACCTTAAACTCAGTGTAGTTCTCTTGCTCCCTATATCAAAAGAGTCCTAATGGCTAGAGTTTGAACCACATTACCCTTTAGGATGTTAGCCAGAGTAGCTTACCCCTTAACCACGAATGGACTAAAGGAAATCTGCAGAGTTCCACTAAAGCCTCTCGCCTTCCCAAGGAGATAGAGGCCCACTGTCGAATTGACATCTAAAACTCCAGACAAATCTCCCCTCGTCCACTCCGGCCTCTCCAGAATTCCTTATAGTCCATCAGTCGCGTAATAGGAACACATCTTGGTCTTAACATCCTAAAGGGAACCTCGATTCAAAAACCCATGCTAGGGACTATTTGAAAACTACAAAATAGAATGCAGTACGAATAATTAGAGAAGCCAAAAGTCCCGAATATACCTATTCAGCTCAGCCGATTAAAGATTTAAAGCGCCAGAAGTGTTACCACTGGACCCGAGTGTTTGAACGGGGAGATGTCTGGAGGTTTAAGATGTCAACGACATGCCTTCACTCCTCTTGGGAAGCAATGCTTTCAGTGGAACCTGCAGATTTCCTTTTAGTCCATCGGGGTTAAGGGGTAACACTCTCTTGGCTATACATCCCTAAGAGGTAAGGGTTCAACCCACTTAGGGACTCTTTAAAAAAAAGAAGATATAATATATAATGATAATATATATAATAGAGATTATAAAAATTAATAAAAAAGAATAGTAGTAGTATAATAATTATGAGTAGATAGAGCAGAAGAATTAAGACCTTAAATAATAGAAGAAGAGATATGATAAATAACGAAGAATGAAACAGCCTGGATACAATTATAGGTAAATAGGAAAGTAGAATAAGCCATATATATCATAAAAACCAACCTGACAGCAAAGTATCAACAACTCATATATATATATAAAGTATAGGGCAAAGCTATAGAGGGTAAAACAGAACAGGGGTATAGCAAATCGCATAAGGCGTACTCATAATAAAGTACAAAAATAATAATAATTTAAATAAACTCAGCTAAATACAGTTATTAAAATAAAACAAGTGTATCATCTAAGTACCGCCAGTAAAATTAAGATCTAAAGTTATCAGGACAAATGCTTAAAAATAAGAAAGAAAACGGTTCATATACAAGTGTAACATGACATACCATCAAATTATAAAATAATTTGTATATATATAAAAAATAACCTTCACAAACAAGTTATTTGAAATCCGGAGTAACAACTCCAAAACCAGCAAACGCCAGGACGTCTTAGACGGATATGAAATCACCACACCTAAGAACATAAAAGGAAAGACTTGAATAGATCACCCTCTTAAATAAATTAAATTTGCAAATACAAAAATAGAAGAATGAGGTTGTGAAGTATGGGGATAATGTCATGATAGAGAAGAGATAAAATATAAAGTTAAAATACGGTAAGGTAATACAAGTAGAACAAACGTAAATTTATAGTAGTATATATAGATATAGTATATATATATACCCATATATATATATATATATAATCAAACAATATATTAAGGTCATGCACACACTTCACATCTAAACGAAAATTTCAGAAGTACAAAATATACTCTGATAAGGCCTGATAAATGAAACTCATGAAAAAATAACGTCTATATAGAATATAGCATCTACATAGCCAACTCGACCACGTATATCGAGAACTTGAGGCCACATTTTATCATTTTTTATAGACTCGAGAAAATATATATCGAACAATGATAGCGATGAATACGCATGTTTTTATCATGGACTTAGCGCGTATTATATATATTAATTCTATTTTTTATGGCCGGACTTCTACAATTTTAAAAAGGACCTCCAAAAAAGAAAAATACAAAAACAATAGCTAACTAAGAACGGGATAAAAGTTAGGATAAGGAAATGAATGCCATAACTTATTATACGCTTAGAATAATATTAGCTAGAAATAAGCGATCAACTATCACATTTATAAATAAACCATTATAATCTGCAGAGATGAAAAGAAACGAAGGAAAAATAAGAGTAACACTAGAATAAAAACACAGACAGATTTCATTACAAACTCTGTAGAGCAAACATAATGATTATATTCGATAATAGGTATTATGAAATTATGTTAGATAACAAAATTAAAACTAATAATAAAAATAAATTTTTTACCAAAGGTCATAAGCACTAAAAATTAAAATATTTGTTAAGGAGAAGGTTAATAGTTGGCCGATTTTGCGGAATGCCCCGACGAGAGAGAACAGAAAGCAGCCAAAACGAAAAAACAAAAATAAAAAAAAACAACTCAAGGCTACACACAGAAACACCACAACCAGACCCATAAGCAAAACCGACTGCAATGAACCCACAGGACAAGCCAAGGCCCAAAAGGAAGATGCCACACCCCATCGCGATACCACGGCAAACAAACCCTCGCGACATAAGAAAATACAGAAAATACAAACGAACAAAATGAAAATCCAAACACACCTTATATCAACAAATATTCCTACGCTCCACTAACACTATACGCCTATGTAATACACAAGAAGTGTAAAAGCACGAGGATTTCGCACCCACACGTAAAACCAGACCCAATTATCAATAGATCTTTATTAAAACATCTACTAATCCAAAACAACCAGCTCACATACCAGTAATCACTGCAAGCCAGCACCGAACGCTGAGCATACCCCCCACGTCACTGCACCTCCCGCTAGGTACATAGAACGTATATCGGCAACCCTTTTAGGACAGATGACAAGCAGCTCGTACGCAAGCTATCAAACCACGAGGTCCGATGCATAGTCTATAAAACCCTCAATCTAAACTCAAACACTACCCCAGCCCCAACACCAAAGCCGACATATATAAAAATAAGCAAAAGAAAGAAAGAACCGTACCACTCGCCAAAAACAATGATCTCAAATTTTAAAGCAAGCTGACTACCGAGATCAATACTAAATTACAGAAACAAAAACGAATTGATTGCAAAACAAACGAACTAAAAATAAACAAAAAATCAAAAATACTTTCAAACTTCTAAACTTCGAAACTAGAAGAATACAAAAACAATCCGCAACAGAACTGCCCCTAAACACACAAAAAATAAGTGAATATAGATAACAAAAACAATACATATGCAAGCGGCAGAAGATAAAATCTAGCAACGACATAGAAAAAAAAGTCAACATAAACTCTACCCACCAAGCATCATACCAAGTTAACAGGGTCATGAAACTCAAGAAACACGCCACGAAATGAATACATAAATGCATCCGCATGGGCGTGACTAGGAATGCATGTCAGGATCCAGAAAGTTTTACAGCATCACTCGAGACTACTACCATACGCTATAAACCCATAAGCGCCCTTTCAAAAACATAGAGAATTAAAGACACAAATACACGCCAGAAACTCCATAAAACACAGGCAAAAGAGAAAATCCCATATAAAAGCACGACATATATTTTAATAACAATATTGCAGAGCATCAAAGAAGACTGCAACTGAAAATGATCGCGGAAAAGCACAAGACAGCCGCCAACATAGAGCACAGAAACCCAAATCCCGCTCTCATAATGACACAGTACAATATCACAACTCTTTCTGCGATCGCGCAATACTCTACTGCCACTGAACTAATAAACAGATATCACTGCAATCAGAATCGATACTTTCACCATCCATAAAGACATAGTCCATACAGAGCTTTTGCAATCACCTCAATTCCACAACCCTCGGGAAGGATCCGAACAAATATGCGCGCAGGACAAAACCAAAGGAACAATCTAGCCGCCCTCACAAGATAGCGCAAGAAAACTGTAGAAAGATGGATTCCGGACCCAAACCTTCTAACATACCGATGTATCTAGGAAGAGTCCAACCAGAAGCTTTTATGAAGACATTCAGTATGGAGTTTACCGCCCAAAAAATCGTAGTACGAATGGGGATCCCTTAGCTAAAAAACTGGACACATAGGACAATACCGGAGAAGCGACTTCTACAACTGGGGGATGGATTTAACTTAGTGATCATTTTTTATCGTGAAAAAAGCTAGTGTGAAGACACAAGCGTGAGAAGAACTGGGGTTTTCAAAGAGGGAATAGTTTCCTCGTCTTTATAAATCCTTAAAATAGTCAAACAGCATCCATTTAAAGGTTACGGTGCTCTTCATGTCTATGAGACAGACACTATAAACTCACTAGATAGAAAGTGATAATCACACACAGGTCAGATGTGCTAACCAGCCTGTATTAATATAACTGTGCTCTCGGCATTCATGATGAAATATGCCCTCCAACTCCCTTACGATTACTCCAAGCCAAGAACGGTCAATATATATTTCTTTAATGGAGATGGGAAAGATCCAAGAAAATATGGAATATGAATACTGTAATGATGATACAGAATGAAACTTGAAAATACATAAAGTATCCGCAATAATTTCACTAATAGAGGACAAGGCATCTAACAATTTACTGAATCTACATGCAAATCGGTAATGCAAATAAACAAACATTCAATTGCAAGGCATCTGGAAAAAACAAGAGAAGTCAAGAGAACACATTACCATTACAACGAACATTAAGCCAAAATCATATATAATGAATAAGGATACATACACCATTACCATGTAACATATAATGCAATTGATAAATCTAAGCACTGCAAAAATCTAGAAATAAAAACCAACCATAAATAAGCGACCCGCACATATTAACATAACTGAGAAAACGAACTTGTCTCAGCAAGAAAAACACCAAGAATCCACACGCAGGCTTGAACCAATTACGTTCATCTCGCCTCAAAATCTTGGGGTGTTGATCGTAAGCTAAGTCCTATTTACGTCTCCACATCGCGCTAATGCGATCTAAGTTGGACTATGGCTGCGCATTATATGGTTAGGCCTCCCCAACCTTACTACATCTGTTGAACTCCATTCAAAACCAGGCGATTTGTATCTCCACATGAGCCTTCCGATCATCACACTGAGTGAGTCTTGAAGTTGAATCCGATGTGATGCCACTCTCTCTTTGAAGGGAATATACATCATTTGCATAAGTTATCTTCACTTTAGTTTCAAACCCCAATTACCTCTGCTCTGACCACCGATTACTGCGAGAAATACCTCAGAACCCCCCTTACTGGCAACTTGCAAACAGTTTATAACATTCTTATGATGAAGGGTATACACCTTGACTATTCCCTGCTCTCATTATCTGCCTCGTTATAACCTCTCTCTCCAAATTTAGCAACCCTGCTGCCTTGTTAATGACATAATTCTTGTCTCATACCGCAGTTTACAGTGGATTTACTCCAGTGTTTACTGACGGCTTTAAAACAGACGACAGTGTGGGTGCGTTTGCTCTCTTTCCTGACTGCAACCTCTCCAATACTCTCCCCCCCTCGTGCATCAATTTTATACGGCAGAATTAGATGCTGATTAATGATTTGACTTCCTTTCCGAATTACTATATCTAACCAAGACAGTTCATCATGTTCATTTATTCAGAGTTTCTCTCAGCTCACTTTCAGCGCCCTTAAGCCCATGCCTTATTCTAAAAATACAACAATTATGTACAACAATATCTTCGGCTGCTCCATTTTCGCAAAAAATAGAAAAAATAAAATATGTTGGACCCCTCTCACGGAGGGATAACTTGCAACGAAATCACTAACAGGCCGTCTCATCTTTCTATAGCTGTTTTAGGTACCTCCCGGATGCCATTCGACAAGGTCGCCTCTCATCAACTGATTATTATTCTGCTCTTCTACAAGGCTTCCGGTCTTACTGGAAGGAGTGCTGGGCGAGTGGTTAGTGAGGGGAGAAACTTAGAAATATAAAGCCGAACATTGTTGAGTGGTCTTCCTCTCAAAGAAAGCGCTTGCACTCCGCCATACCAATATCACTCACAGCCACTACATGTCACAGGGTAATTCCCCTGTCTGCAAATTTTGCAGTCTCCACATTACCCTAATCTATTTCCCATCTTCATTGATTGTCTTCAACTGGACCCCATTCACCATCGTCATTTTCCTACTCGATGGTCTATAACACCTTCTAAACGCCTTTTCCATATCTTGTCTGAATCCTCCTACTTTAATAATAACTGAATATTCTTCATAACATAGAATTTTGTTATGTAATTGTTAGGACTATATATAATGTATGGACATCTTTTTATTTATTTTTGACTGATTATTCATTTCGCTATCTAAATTTTCATTTTCGACATTTATAATTAATATGAGCCAGGACCCACCCATGGAGTTGATTATACAACCCAGTGTGACCGCTTCCTTGTGGGCCGTGGTAGGTCCCGTACATAAACTAATATATATATATATATATATATATATATATATATATATATATATATATATATATATATATATATATTTATATCTTTATATATATATAACTATATCTTCTATATATAGCATATAACAAAGCTTCGATTATACCCTCATTTCTTCCAAGAAATAAAAATCACGAAAAACAAAAGAAAATCAATTTGATGTTTTAATTAAAATTTTATTTTTCAAATAATTTTTTCTCAAATAATTTTAAACTAAGTTGATTAAATTTTACCATTTTAATTTTAAATTTAAATTTCGACTAGGAAAAAGAATATAGGAAAATCTCTCTTTCAGAAAAGAAGAATTTATGAAATATATATATATATATATATATATATATATATATATATATATATATATATATATATATATATATATATATATATATATATATATATATATATATATATATAATAAATATATATATATATATATATATATATATATATATATATATATATATATATATATATATATAATAATATATAATAATATATATATATATATATATATATATATATATATATATATATATATATATATATATATATATATTAAATGAGTCACAGGAGATTTTACTCTCCTCAGCAGGATACGAACGCTGGACTCCGCGTCGCTGAGTTGAACACATGACCTATGTTTCACCATAGTCCTTCTCTCTAAAATACACCACTTTCGCTCCTATCGGTAAATCAGCACAACTATATCTCTTAATTTTATCTTTCTCTCCAGCTTAGCTCCATCCTGCCCTATGCGGTTTTTCCAGCACTTTGATCGGGCCGATTGGGGGCATTGAGTTGCTACGATAACTATAATTGGAGTGACTGCTTGTCTCTGGTGACACTTCGACTTCTGCCAATAAGGTAGGAGCTGTAAGCGTTGATGGGATGAGCAGGTTTGTTCCCTTCTTCGACTAATCTTTCTCTCCTCATAATCATGGTTCGATCGTGCTTGTTCTCTGGCCATTTCAGGCTAGAGACAGTGCGTATCAGAGGTGGAAAAATTCTCATTCTCTAATCACTCTCGCTAATTTCCATTTTGCTAGAAATCGTTGCAGGGGATACTCTTCGACGAGCAAAGCGGGCTTTCATTAAACGAAAGTGCGCTAACCTCCTTGGTTCTCCTACTGACAAATCTTTCTGGCCTCTTGCCAAAAATATCTCTAACACCTCTCCTGTAAATCTGTCTTTCCTCACTCTTATTCGCTCTGATGGTTCTGTTGCTAATTCTCCCAACTGAAAAGCCAATCTCTTCGGCCCTCTATTTTCCTCTAACTCAACCCTGGACGATTCTGGCGTTTCTCTTCCTCCTCCTTCTCTCTCAGGTGTCCTGTCCTTTGCCTGTGATTACATTCGATCAGATGCATGGGCTCCTGAAATCTGAACGTTAGGAGGCGGGTGGCTAGATGGCATTCCTCCCCGAGTTTTTGAGGAAGTGTGCTTCCGTACTATCCCCGCCCCTCGTTCAACTATATTCTCTATGTCTCAATACCCAACACTTTCCCTCAGTGGAAACACCACTTATGTCAACCTGTTCCGAAAAGAAGCCGCTCTGATCCTTCTACTCGCCCTATAGCTCTTACTTATATTCTATCTAAAGATCTTTGAAACCTCTTCTCAACTCTCATTTTCTTAGATGTCTGGAATCTCATTCACTTCTTTCCGATCGCCAGTACGGCTTTCGGCGCTCGAGTCTACCTGGCGTGCATCGCCCTCCCTATCTTTCCTTGAGTTATGGTTTCCATATAGGAACTACGGGGAGACTTGCGTGGTGGCGCTTGACATATCAAAGCATTTGACCGGGTATGGCACGCGTCACTGCTCTCCCAAGCTCCCCTCCTTTGGAGTTTCCTCCTTCTCTTTACTCACTTATGTCTAGTTTTCTTTCAAATCGCTCAATATGTTATTTGTTGATGGGGCGACTATTCCTTTCTATTTAATAGTGAATTTTCCCTCAGGGTTCTATCTTGCTCTCCTACTTTATTCCTACTTTCATTGTAGTCTTCTCACCTGCATCTATCTATTCCGCTCTTATACCGATGACTCGACCCTTCATTCTTCAACTCATTTCAATGCTGCTCCTTCTTTTACTTCTAGAATTGCCTCTCGTCTTAATCTTTTCCGATTCTATTCTCGCTGATCTGGATAGAATTTCCCGGGTGGGGTCGTCTGAACCTTGTGAAATTCAATTCTTTAAAAAAACTCAACTACAAATCTCCCTCTCTCAAGACACCTTCCAACTTTCCTATACCCTTCGACGGTTCTCTCATCTCTCTTATTAACAATATAAACTTTATCCTTGTGTGCTTAAGAACAAAAAAAAATATCTTGGAAACCTAATATCACAATGGTTGCTAGGGTGGCCTCAAAGAAACGCAAGGAGTTCTGTTTAGGCTGCGAGACTTTTTCCTCTTCTCAACCTTAGCTGCTGGGCCCTCATCCGCCATAGCGCATGGAGTACTGCTCTCATATCTGGGGGAGCTCTAGTTTCACCCGGCTTTTTAGATAGGGTCGAGAGTCAAAAAGGCCAAAAAGGCTTATCATGTCCCATACTTTCCAGTTCACTTGACCTCTATCTTTGCGGCGCGATGTTGGTGCTTTATCTCTTTTCTATAGGTACCGTAGTGGCAGGTGCTCGAGGGAACTTATCACCCGCGTACCACCACCTTTACGTCGCCCTCGTAGTACAAGAGGTGCTGTATCTGCACATGAGTTTTGTGTTGATATTGGTAACTCCAGACTAGTTCGCTGCGGTGCTTCCTTCTTTCCTGCCACCTCTGTTCTGTGGAATTCCTTCCACTCTTCTGTGTTCCTGCTGAGTTTAATCTCCCCCACTTCAAGGCCTGCGTCTGCGCTCATCTGCGTAATAGTATATCTGAGGTGTGAAACACCCCCCTCAAAAGGGAGCTGCCAGTGAGTGAATTGGTGAAAAATAAAAAAAAAAAAAAAAAAAAAAAAAAATATATATATATATATATATATATATATATATATATATATATATATATATATATATATATATATATTTATATACATTAACTTACTATATATATCTATATCTCTCTCTATATATATATATATATATCAAACTAAAATCTTGAAGTTGAAGAGGGGTAGGAGGGTGTCAGAGGCTGTGGATATCTCAGATAGAAAACTGGACCTAATATGACTTCATTACCCAGTTTATACCTTATATCAGCATAACTAGTGAAAACATGTTTAGAAATAATGTTGAACATGGACATGACAGCTTGATAAGTAGTGTTGTGTTATGTTCTATTACGGGATAGGGAGAGTATTAGAGTTGATAAAGAGGTGATAGAGTGATGAAGGTGGTGAAGAGGTGATAGAGGAGTGATAGAGGTGATAGAGGGGGTGATAGAGAGGGTGATTGAGAGGCTACGAGAGGGGGTGATCAGAAGGTGGGTGGTGGGTGATAGAGAAGTGATAGAGGTGATTGAGAGGTGATAGGAGGTGATAACGAGGTGATAGAAGGTGGGTTCATTTTTTTCTTGGATAAAACAACTGTGGATGGAGAGGTTGAGTTTATTAGTGAATAACCTGTGTGGTACAGAGGATAGAAGAGGTTTATTAATTTTTACTTTGCTGAGACAACACTGAACCTCCACGAGATCAGAAGGTTTGGTTCATTTTTCTTAGTGTAAAACTAAGGAACACGAGATAGAAAAGTTAGTTTATTTTTCTTTGCTAAACTAACTGTGTTGCAAAGATAGACTGGTTAATTCATTTTATTTATCTATTATTCATGTAACTGAAACAGAAATGTTGGCTCATTATTTTAGGCAGATAGAACTGTGTGCATCCAAATGGAAGGATTGGTTCCCTATTTTCTTAGTTGAACCAACTGTCGCTTGAGATAGAAATGTTGGTTATTTTTTCTTCAACTGAATCAGCTGGCTATATTATGATGTTTTACAAGACTTTAAATCCATGATTTTCTTTGTAAGTTTTACTATAAATTTTTATAACTCTCCTACCCACACTATAATGGGATTTTGGTATTTTAACAAGAAAGAAAGATAGGAAGTTAAAGCCGAAGCCATAACCTTCAGCCTCTTCAGACGTAACAGTTGATTTACATTTGTAGATTATTCCCAGGGATGCAGAGTCTGGTATGAGCCGTAAAGTTTCATTAGAGGACCCAGACCTGGAGCCAAATTTTTATTAGTGGATCCAGAGTCGATGCTGAGGTAAGCTCTTTTTTACTATAAAATAAAGGGATTCGTAGCAGAGCCGAGGTCAGGCTAAGTTATTTTAAAATGATGAAACACTTGGGAGACGGAGAAAGGAGTCAAACATTTAAATAATGGAGCAGGAGTTATAGATTCGGACAAGGCAAAAAAAAGAGCAAAATTAACAGCTATATGCAAAAGCAGTTTATATGGTAACCATTAAACTTCATTTTCGAATCAAGAGTCCGGAAAAGCGAATCGGATCACGAAAATCCGGATCACGGAATTCGGATCATAATTCGGATCTGAAATCTGAATCTACAATCCGGATCACTGAATTTATTATCGAATATGTGACTATCTCAAAAACTATTTATTTTCACATACTGTATATACAGTATATAATATATACTCTAAGAAGGCAGAACGGACAATGTGAAATTGAAGTAATTAATAAATTATATTATATTTAGCTAACAAAACTTAATTTATACCTTTGTACTAACCTGACCTAACCTTCTTCTTTCAAACTGTTTTATTTACCCAACCTAAACCTAAGCTAATCTAACTTAAGTTCTTTGGCAAAATAAATTCATTTCCGATGATAGTAATTGGATGGCATAGATGTAATAATAATATATATAATATATATATAATATAATAATATATATAATAATATATATATATATAATAATATATAATAATATATATAAATAATATCATAATATATCATCTAATAATATATATCATATATATATATATATATAATAATAATAAAATAAATCATAATATATGTATGTAATAATAATATATATATATATTATATATATAATAATATATATGTAATAACCAACAATAATAATATATATATATATAATATATGTAATAACAATAATAATATAATAATATGTATATATATATGTATATACTATATA
>JABUQX010111376.1:0-24499 GCA_015478945.1 Trachelipus rathkii | reverse complement strand
CCTTAAACCATATAATTTTGGAAGATCTACCCATTTTTAAAGAGGAAAAAAATGAATAGATTGGAGACATATCCACCTTCAAAACCTGAGCATAAATCAGGCGCCTAATAAAAGGATACAGGCAAGTTTATTATCCAACCAAATTAAATTTCGGTTCAGTCTCAGAGGGGGTCTAGGCCTGCTTTCATTAATAATAAGACCTTTCACTAAATATAAAGAAATGTAGCATGCGGTTGTAAAGGGACCATACAAACACCACAGTAGATAAAACTGCTTTGAGAGTCAAAGATTGTTCCCTACAGAGACGTTGCCGATATAGTAGACATCAAATTAACCAGCATTCTAAGAAAAATCATAGAAAGAAAATAAAAAAAATAGTATCTCTTCTAATAATTTCATGTGTACCACTTCTCGTACGCAGCGATTACACTTCGGCGGGTGGTCGTAAGCATCAATGATGAGGAGCTCTGCAAAATTGTTCCGCTTACGACGAATATGTATGCCGGGATCCACGGTCATTGAAACAACCTTTGAGAAAAGGGGAAGAAAAATTATATACCAACAGTTCAGCAGAGATTCCAGAATGAGAATCATTTCTCTATGTGGTTACTACATAAAGAAAGCATCGTTAAGTAAAGGAAGAAGGCGTACGCGTATAGCGTTTGTGTGTGTAACTGCAGATGAAACCGCTGATATTTCTGAAAGGAAACGTAAGTTTCATTTTCACTATTTCCCAAAAGAGTACCAGATTGAAAACAAGAAATTTTATTGACTTTGGAGAACTGAAAGCGCTTGACGCAAACTTATTGTGAAACCTATTGAACGATCTGCCGACCAAAAACTGGATCTCAGAGAAATACGTGGGTGGGTTCGTATGGCTGTTCTTACGATTGCACTGCAAGGAAGGGAGGTGTCCAAAGCAATATTGAGAAAAAGATATTAAAAAGATGTCTTCCATGCTCTTAACAAAAACAAAAAATCTATAGTAAAACGATTTTGCAAACAACAAGTACCAGAAATCCGCCCTTATACTGTGAACTATGAAGGACATTATTACGTTTTACTGTGATATTGAGAAGAAAATAGATGCCAAACATTCCCAAGCCTATGCCGACCAGGATGATCTGACACAACACCAAGTCATCAGAAGTGTATTAAGGAGCACTTTGTAACGAATTATGCACAGCATTAGAAATCCTTCCAATTGAAAAGGGAAACATTACGCCACAAGAAAAAACAGCGCATTTCAGTTGCACTTCGACGCATGTAATCGTCATTCAATCTCTATGATATTAATCGCGATTACCTCTGCGATTGTTAAAACCGTGTAAATGCTCTCATCCAAGACCTTGGATATCGTCAACACCTCGCAGTATTTTCCAAAATATAAAATTAATATATTATTTTATTATTTTTTATTGATGGGTGGATTAAATTTTTAAATTGTAATTATATTTTGTATTTTTATATGAAAATTTTTTGAATTTATTTTATATTATGTCATATTATTTGTTTTTATTGATTTTGTTATATTGTCATATATTTTGTATATGTTTTTGTTGATGTAATTTATTATTGTATTTTATCTTGTTTTAATTTAATATATTTTATATCAAATTTGTATATTATATTTATTTTTTCATTTTATTTTATATTTCTTGTTTCTTATTTTTCATTTTTATGATTTTTTTTGTTATTGATAATGTGTTTGTGATTTCAGATAAATTGTATTGTACTATTTGTATTTTGTTATTTATTTAAATTATATGTAAATGTAATTTTTTACATATAATTTTTCGATATTGGTATTTTTCAACAATTTTTATTAATGACAAAATATTAATAATTAATTTTTTTATTAATTTGTGGATTTTTTATATTTTATGATTTTATTAATTTATTGCCATTTCTGCTACATTATATTGAAAGTATTATTTTTTATGCTATTTGTTATAATGTTTTTATTTATCATTATGTATATTATTTTTATTTTTTAAGTTGATATGTATTTTTTTTAATTTTGTATTATTTTTATTTTTTTTTATTATTTCTTATTTTTTTATTTAATCTTTAAATTTTTGATATATTTTTGTTTTTATTTTTATTGATCTATATATATATTAATTTTATTATTGAATTTAATATATTTTAAATTAATTTATGATTTTATTTACTATCTTTTTATATAATGCATTTGTATATAAATTGTTATTATTTTATAATTATTATTTATAAATTATATTTTTATGATTATTAATATTTATATTTTAATTTATTATATGATTTAATTTTACTTTATTTATGTTATTATATATTTAATAGTGGATAAAAGTTGGAATCATATTGATTATAATTTAATATATTTATTTTTATTTATTATAATATGTATTATATTTTTTTATAATATTATTATTATTATTGTTAATTATTATATAATGATAAAATTTATTTATATATGTTATATATATAAATGATTTTTTTTTATTTTTTTATTATATTTATTGAATATGACAATGTTTAAATATTAATATTTACATAATAAAAAATATTTTGTATTCTTTATATTTTTTATATTATTATGTATTGAATTATTTTATTTTATATCTATTATATTATTTTATTTATTTTTAATTTTTTTATAATTTTATATTTTTATATTTTTTTTATAATCATATTTTTATGGTTTTGTTACTGTTTATTGAATATTAATTAAATTTATATATTTTTATTATATTTTTTATATAAATTATTAAATTTAATATAAATTTTAATAATTATTATTTTATTATATATTTATATTTTATATTTGATTAATTTTTGATATTTTATTATATTTTTTATTTTTTGTTTGAATTTTTTATTTTATTTTTTATTGATTTTATTATATGTTTATATTTTATATATTTTATATTAATATATATTTATTATTATTTATCTACTTTATTTTTTTTTAATTTTAAATCATTAAACTAATTGAATATGATTTTTTATTTTACCTTTTTTTATGAATCTTAAATATTATAATGTAACTTTTATTTTTTTATCTATTGATTATTTCTATATTTTTGATATATGTTAGGGTGACGATATTTTTACATATGACGATTTACATATATTCTGTTTGTTATTTATTTTGTTATTAATTATTTTATTTTGATATTATTTTATGATTTTTTTTTATTGTTCTAATTTGTTTTTAGACCACGATATTGATTATAACTTTCTTTGGGGTTGTTTTAAGTTAGCGTTATTATTAAATCACTCGGGAAAAATCGAAGTGTGCGCCCGGTGACCCCTATTGGTAGCTTTTTTTCATGTTTTTATGATATTTTTATAAAATCTTTATGTTACTTGTTTATTTAGTTTATTTTTGTAATATTATTATTTTTTTTTTATGATTATATTTTTTAATTTTTTTTTTTTCCATTAATTTTTATGATTTTTTATATTTTGAATATTATTTTTGTTTTTTCTCTTTTTATTTTAATATATGTTTTTTTTGTTTGTTAAGTTTCCTTTTGATATTTTTCTTTCTGTTCCGATTTTTTATCTTTGCTGATTTTTTTTTAGCTATTGATTTTCTATTATTTAGTATGTATAATGTCTGTTTTATTATTATACCTTAGGTTAATCATTCTGTTTAGAAGAAATTTTTATTTGATTTAGATGAATAATTTATTTAAATTTGCTCTCTTTTTGTCTTTTTTATTAATTACATATTTGTTATTTATTTTTTCTAGTTTTTTGTATGTTTTTTTTTTTTATTTTATTTTTTTTTTTTATTATTGTTTTTGTATTATTTTGTTGTTTTTTTGGTTATTCTTTTATTTTGTTTTAATTAATTTTGGTTGGTTTTGTGTTTTTATTTTTTTATATATTTTCTTTTGACTTATTTTGATATTTTATTGTTTTATATAAATTGTATTTTTCTTTTTAGGGTTATTTCAAATATATATATTATAAATATGTATGCATTATATATTCGTCTATAATATTATTGTATTCTTGTATGAGTTTTTTTTATGAGTCTAAATTCACAAAATGTAGTATTTATGTTTTATTTATTTTTTTTATTAAATGAGAATAACCCTACATAATGATTTATGGATATTATGCCCAAGTGGATTATTGTTTTTATTTATAATATTATTTTATTTTGTGGGTGTGCATTATTTTTTGGTGTTTATATAGAGTTATGTTGTATATCATGATTAATTTTAATTATTTATATATGTAAATTACTATCATCATCATTTTATATTATTTTTAATTTTATTTATTAATATTTATAATTATTTTATTTATTTAATATAAATATTAATTAATATTATATTTATTTATAATTTTTCATTTATTTTTAATATTTTGGGATTATTTTTTTTTTTTTTATTATAATATAATATAATGGATAATTTAAATTTTACTTAATAGGATTATTATCCCAATTTTATTTGTAATAAAAGGAATTTATAATCTAATTGTATTATGCAGTTTTATTATTAATACCTTATGTTTATTTTTTATTTTTTTATTATTTTTTTTGACTTAACATAAATAATCCTGTATTTATTTACTAAGATTACTACATTTTATTAAATTTCTCTTTAATATTTGATATGTGATATTATCGTGTTGATTTTTTAATTATGGTCAGGCTCTTTTATCTCTCTTTATATGCAAATATTAATTTAAGCAAATTGACTATTCTCTGGTCTTTCTATGTATTATATAATACTATATATTATGGGATAATATTTTATATGTATGTATGTATAATTATTATATATTATATTGTGAATAATAAAAAATATAAATATAATATCATATATATACATGGCGTCGTTCATGGGGGAGGTTTGCACTGTTCCCCCCTATAATTTTTTACTCTATTAAAAGCTAATAATATCTGCCCCTTCTACTAGAAATTGATCTATATACCAATGTTTCTTTTTGCAGCAGCACTCGACGCAACATCCAGCAACAGTCCATGGATTCTGAGAATCATTACCTTATAACTCATTATTAGAATCTATTAACTTTCAAGATATCGTTTCTTACTGTAATACACTGCTTATCAGAATATCTAAATCCTTTCCACTGCTACTCAAACAACAATCGAACGAAGTTCACAGAAAAAGACGCCTTCCTTTATAGTTTTACCACTTAGAAGGCATAAAAGAGCTATAACTTTGGTACAAAATTTGAGCAAGGACAAAAACAGTATGAAGAACTAAAGATCTTGTGCTCCCAAGTCTAAAGGGACTGAACTTTTCTTCCGTCGGAGGAAACAAAGGCCTTGGATGATACTACTCCACATGCAACCAGTACAGGATAAAACCTTTCACTACTGGAAGGATCAACTGCTACGAAGTTATATGGGGGTAAAGCGACAGTAAAGATAGCTATATGACTTACACAGAAAGGTTGTTGACATTCTGAGTCTATTCTTCAACAGTAGTGAAAATTCGGCTTTGAACCCAAATACTTTAATATCAATTTGGCAACTGCTCTTTATTTGCCATCTTGTGGTATTATATTTATTTTTTAATAATAATTTAAAAATTAATCAAATATCCAACAAGCATACTTTAAGCAAAAATAGTAAAACACAAATAAAAAAAATAAGAATAATATATAGGAGTTTACTAGCGAATTTTTTTCGATCCCATACATCCAGTTCGGAGTATGGTGTGTTTAAGTACGTTATTACGATATAATAGATATTATATAATAATATATAAAATAATATATAGTAATATAATATATTTATATAATATATAAATATATATAATAAATTATAATAT
The DNA here is from genome assembly GCA_015478945.1 of Trachelipus rathkii. NCBI lineage: Eukaryota > Metazoa > Arthropoda > Malacostraca > Isopoda > Trachelipodidae > Trachelipus > Trachelipus rathkii. Next base: position 18,695 of record JABUQX010111376.1, on the reverse strand, counting down.
AATATAGCTGACTAAAAGAAAAATAAAATATAGAAAGATATTAATAGTATAAATAAGAATAAATTAATATATGAATATATATACGAGTATATATGGTGAATGCTAGTTTGCCAATTCAGTCGATTTTTCTTACACATTCTCTTGCCAATTCAGAAGGTTTACTTCTTCACTCATTTGATATATGATCTTTTAATTCTGTAGAAAGAAAGGATACACATGATGATTAGGTTATTCGGTCCTCTTGCTCCTTTCTTCAAGTTGATATCGTCCACGTCCCAATTAGTAAATAAATTTCTAGTATTTATTGTTCAGATCGTAGATTATTACTCATAAATTCAATTTATTAAGTGTTATTTAAGGCGTTCAAAGGAATTAGCTTTGAATAATTATACACTCCGTGAACGCCACTTACTTATATATTTCAACAGACACGCTCCAGATGTAAAAGTTAAAGTTCATTTCATCAGATTTCATGAGATGTTAAGGAGATTTCCTTGGTGATAACGTACGTATTTACCGTTTTTTAAAAAAAAAATTTTTTTTAAATATTATTTTATATTTTTGTGTATTTACTCCTGAAAGGAAGTAGGATAATTTAAATATGAATAACACATGATAACTATACTTGTCCATTATAGAGAGTTATTGCTTCATTGTTAGAAAAAAAAAACTATTTTTCATTACAACACAGAAATTTAGTTGTAGTATTTCAACATAAGTTTGACGATTAATAATGCTTTTGACTTTTTTTTCTGTTTAATAAAATCTTTAAAAAGTGTGTAAAATTATTAGCCTAATGACAATATAACTATGGCAGAGATTATACAGTAGTATAAGAAACCAAATAATATATACTTATAAATAATATATATATATATATAATTAATTATATATATATATATAATTATATATAATACTATATATATAAATAATTATATATATTATTATATATATATAATAATATATTATATATAGTATATATATATATAAGAATATATAATATATATAATATATATAATAAATATCATTATTATTATATATGTAAAACACTGTCAAGCTGACAATTTAACGAAAAGAAAACTCAGTAGATAAAAATGGCAAAATAGAATAGCCGGTGAAACCGAGAACATGATGAGCCAATCAAGTCCACCTAAAAGAACAATACAACAGAAGAGCATAGCCTCCTACTCAATCGACAATCAATCATTTCGACCAATGATGAATAAAATCCTCGACAACGCCAAACAATCACCATTGACATAGATTCAAGATATGAAGAGATCAACAGATTTCAGAGCTAGACGATAAGGTTCAGGAGATGAGGCAATCCACGAAGGAATGATATTGGTTGATTAACATAGGACATTTACATCTTATTGATTTACGATTGGGAAAGAAACAGTCTACTGAAGAATCAGTTGGATATCCATGAAATAAGACCGTATATTGGTTTGGAAAGATGAAAGACCGAATTGTATATCAGAGGAATTCAATTAAATGAATGAGTTGGAGAACATATCCACCTGCGACTGACATAAATCCAGGCGCCTAAAGGTGATTAAAGCTTGTGCAAGTGTATTTGTATATTTATTATCCCAAATTAAAGTTCGTCGTCAGACAGGTAGGTCCCTTAGGAACTTCTATTTGAATTTAATAAGACCATCTTTCAAACATAAATTTAAAGATGATTCATGGCGGTTTGTAATGGGAAGCATACAAAACACTAAGTAGCATAAATAATGCTGTTGAAGGGATGCAAGATTTGTTCCCTACCAGGACCGTGCCCGCAGTAGACAATTACCAAATTTAAACCAAGCATTCTAGAATAATATAGAAGAAATAAAAAATATCTATCCTCAATAATTTCATGTGTGATCAATTTTTAGGTACGCCGCGATTTACCACTTCGCGTAAAAAGGTAAGGCAATCATCTGATGAGGGCTTCTGCAGAGATTTGCCTTCGCTTACGACAATAGAATGGCCGGGGATCAGTCATTAGAAAGAAACCATTTTGACAAAGGGGAAGAAAAATGCCTCATACATACCAATCAGTTCAGATCAGGAAGAGATCATTTCTCTATGATCCGGTACTCAGCTAATACCAACAGAAAGCAATCGATTCATTAAGCGTGAAGATCAGCGAATACGCGCTACTCCAGACTTACTAGCAGGGATGGAAACCCGCTGACTTCATATTCCTGGAAGGAAACAACCTCCACCTATTCCATAGAGGTTGCGACCTATTTCGACAAACGGTCGATGAAATCACTAGAGGAATTTATATGACATTAGAGAGAAATGAAATAAAATGCGCGTCTGACGTCACAAAAACCTATTGTGAAAGCCATTGACTATTTTGTCCCGACCAAAGAACTGGATCCCGAGAGAAATGCGTGGATTTGGGTTTCGATGGCTGTATCCATACTGTTAATCGAACGCGCAAGAGACCCGGACCACCAGGTGTGTATATCCATGATGGGCAATATTGAGGAAAGTTTCTTTAAGCCAAGCAATTTGTTCTCCTTTCATCTATCTCAAGGGAATCAAAGGCTGATTTGACTTTGGAATCGCAACGGAGAATCGATGCGTATACTGTAGGGAACTATGGCCAACGGACATTATTATACAGCTTATTACGCAAAGTAATTCCTGAGAAAGAATTATGCCACAACATCCAAGCCCTATGCCAGACGTACGAATTGTCTGCAGCACAAACCAAACTATTATCAGAGTTTCTGTTACTGGAGCCACTTTGTACGAATGATGCAGCAGCATTAGAAATCCTTTCCATTGAAAGGAAATACACCGCCACAAGAAAGCGAATTTCAGTGCAATTCAGAGGCATGTAGTCAGTGACACTCTAGCTCGTTTATTATACTTAAATACGGGAAACACGTCTTGCAGATGTTAAAGACACTGTGCTTGGAAATCAAGAAGTCATTTTATTGTCCAAAATCATGCAGAACAGGTCCAACAAAAAAAAAAAATAATATATATATTAATAATTAATATATTAATATATTATTAATTATATATAATAAAGTGAATTATTATTAAATAATATCTATTAAATATATAATCTAATAATATAGAATAAATTATCATTTTAAAATAATTCGTGTCAACATAATTCATGATTTAAAAATAATATTACATTAAGAATGTCACTAAATAAATTCATGAGTAAATATAACTCAAGCTATATACCTTAACCATTTATGTCTCCTATACACAAAAAAAATAAAAATATTCAAATGAAATATTCAACTCACTGACCGAATTAAACTTGATCGATAATAAGCAAATTTAAAACTCCGTGCATCTCAAAATTGCTGATACTAATGCAAAATCACATGATCCAAGTATGATCTGCATCTATTATATATCTACATTTGAATTATATCTGAACGAAAGAAACACCGTTCCAGTATTAAAAGAAGCAATCAAATAAACGATGCAACTGAGGACTTATGATCTGAATATACCAATGATTTTTGGTTTGCAGCAGACCGCAGCAACCATCCACAACAAATCCCATGGAGTTCTGGAGAGATCCTTAATAATCACAGTATCTAGATCGATAAACACTCTTCTTTAGAAATTACGGTTTTCTAGCCTGTAAATACACCTGCTTATGCCATTGAACATATTACATCCTTTCACGTGTCTACTCAAAACAAGTCGCGGTAAAGGAAAAGACGGCTTCATTTATATGTTTTCTTACCACTTAGAAGGACAGAGAAGAGAGCTCGAACTCTGGTACAAAATCTTGAGGACAAGAAACAGTAGTGAAGAACTAAAGATCTTGTTGTCTCCAAGTCTTAAAGGAGACTGAACTTTTCTTTCCGTCGACGAAAAAGGATACTACTCGACACTCGCCCAGCCATGCACCACAGTACAGTAGAACACTCTTCAGTACTCTGCGAAGGACCAAGACTTGGCTACGAAGTACTTTGGAAGACGACAGGTTAAACGCGGACTAGCGTGATGAGTTTGTACACAGAAAGTTTGTTTGACAATTATGTTATTATTATTCAAACAGTAGATTTGGATATGTCGTTGACCAAGGAAATTACTTTTTTAATAAATATAATTTTGCAACTAACAAAAGGAATTTTCCATCACTGCAACTTTGTATTTGATATTCTATTGTTTTTATAAAAATAATTTTTAAAAATATTAATCATTATAATTATCCATACAAATGTTTCTAGTTTATGTCTTCTTTCTTTATGATATATCATATATTATATATATATATATATATATATATAATATATATATATATATATATATATTATATATATATATATTATTATATATATATATATAATATATATATGGTTGGAATATATATATATATAATATATATATATATATTATATTATATATAATATATATATATATATATATATATATATATATATATATAATATTATATCTATATATAATATATACTTAATTAATATATATACTGATAATATATATATATTATAATATATATATATTAATTATAACTATATTATATATATATATATAATATAGTATATTACATTAATTATATATATATATAATATATATAATATATATTACATTATAATTATTATAGATTATATTATATAGAATATATCCTTAATCATAAAATTTAAAATAGCTGCCTCCCCCTGTTTTTATTTTTTTTTTATTTATATTTGTTTGTATGTATATATTTTTTTGTTTACGTGGAAGCTGGCGCTAATCAGCACCATGAGTATACTATATAGTATATACGCATATTTATATATATATATATTATTATATATTTTATAGAAAAACTATATTATATTATTATATTAATATTAAATTATAATAGTATATATAATAATTTATATATATCATATTATTAATAAATATATTATATTATAATATTAATATATATAATATAATATATATATATAGTATATATATATATTATATATATATTAATATATATATATATATATATATATTATATATATTATAATAATATATAATATATATATATCATATCTCGAGTTTTTAATACCACTATAATACTATTTTAATATACAATTTTGTTAGTTTACCTACTAATTAGGCTATACGGACGGTATAGATGAACTGATACTTATAAACTTAGGTAGACCGCAACTTCAAATAATGCTACTATAAGTTTACCTACTAACCTAACCTCTTATATTCGTACCTCATATAACTCACTCTCGACTCCTATAGTATCTTAATGAATAGAATATTTCAATATTATGCATTGGCATGATTTTTATATAAGATTTTGTCTGATTATAATATTTACTATATATTTCAATATAAGATAACATTTAAGCTAACCATTTGACTAATGAGAACATCATTGTGCTGGCAATACATATTGCCATAGACTAGAATATATAGTTTCTACTATTTTCATCATATATATATATATATAATTAGTATACATTATAATATATACTATATGCTTTTGGTGATATATTTGAGTTACTCTCTCAATATGATGGCTGACTAGGACTTATATCATCAGATTCCATGTATCTCCAAAACTACGAATGAGTACCAGGAAAAAAGTGAGACATTGTGTTGGGGACTCCTGGCCAATTTTTATTGCGGAACTGCTAAGAAAAATAAAATAAATAACTTTGCTCTTAAAGTCATTTATCATACCCTTAAAAATATATATTATTATGAAAGCTTCAGAGTTAGTAGAATTTTATAGCTTCATAAAACTACGTGAAGACCAATTTTATAATTTGAACGCTATATTAATAGCGTTAAAATAACATAATTGGCTTTCGCGCACCGTTGCAATCGCTTTGCCATTCGCGTCTCATTTTTCTCATGACTTACTTTATTCCTTAGAGAAATTGGAGAGAATTAACTGTTATAGACACTTAAGAACTTTTCACACTATTTTCATTGGAGAGTCACAATAGTTAATGCTTTCTGTCGGAGTATTGTCTGTTATATATGGTAATAGATCAGCTTTCACACATAAATTGCAGTGATTTTTTTTGTTGAAAATGAGGTAGAATCACGATAGCATCTAAAAACTATGTTAATTTATCAACTTTGACTGTCCTACAAAAGGATTATTATTTTTTCCATGCCAGTTATTTAATTTATTTTCTACTTTAATTGTTTAAGATTTATGGAAATAATTATTTTGATCCCTTACAAGAAATTTCAGACTTATAAAAGTTAATCCTGTAGTAAGTCTCCACCTGTAAATATATAGAATGAGATATAATTATAATCATTGGTCTTGAATTTGCTTCTACTTGTATGATAAATTTTGTTTTGAAAGCAACAAAATCGAATTATTATTTTCCTGTCAAAAATGGCATCTACCATTCCAATTGTACCTGGTTATAGTACCATTTGAATCGACATTGAAATCCTGGAAAAATTTATGAATAATTTGCAATCAAAATCTCGATTACTCTTTTCTTTCCGACTTTCTCATTCATTTACATTGGTTTTAATTTTTGTTGACTAAAATTGGCTCAAATAATGTAAAACAAAACAAGGTCGTCGCCCTGATTACTCAGCATTCAGAGATTAAGGTTTATTCTTAACAGTATTTAACTTATTTTATACAGAGGACTGATACATGACTAGTAGTGGATATACAATTATAGTATTACTATTGATAGATACCGCTATATATTATAGTACATATATATTAGATAATTAGGCGATTCACACCTCCTTGATATGATATTATATAAATGTCCTAATATATAATATAATACATTACAAATTTATATATATATATATGATTATAAATAGTATATATTATATATAATCATATATATCTAGTATAATACTATAATTATACTCATATATAATATGTACTACTAATATATCATATGAGTATACAATATATCATATTACTATATATATATTACCTATATATATATATTATCACTAGTACCTTTATATATATATTATATATACTATATAATATTATAAATATATATATATATACATTTATATTACATATATATAATAGTATAATTATATACCTATATATAGTATTATAGCTATATACATATTATACTATTATATTATATATATAATATATAAGTATAATAATATATATAACTATAATATATATATATTATATATATCATAATCTTAATAGTATATATCATCACTATATATATTATATCTATAGTGATTTATATTATTACTATATACTATATATATATATATAATATTATATTATATATTCATATATATATATATTAGTTCTAACTATTTATATATACTAGCACTTATATACTCAGTATATATATTACCTAATATTATATATATATCATTATATCAATACTATATATAATACTTAACTATAAGTAACTACTCTAGTCTTATGATCATATAGTACTATAATAATATCGTCTATATTAGTGGAAGTGTTAGTTAGTTCCCCAAACGAACAATATTTCTAGAATAACACCATAAAAGCCCAAAAGTAAACAAATATCACAAAGTTATGAAGGATTTAAAAATGACTTTGATTTTCCTTCCTATTCGATGTTTGTTATTAATTAAAATGTGCATATAAAAACTATTACATTTGTTATGTTATAATCCAAAAAGAAAAATAGTTCTTATGCATGCTAAATAATTTTCTCACAGGAGAGGAAATTAAGCAAATAATAGATGAACTTTTAACAATAAACCTCCATCTGGTGTTCCCTATATTATGTTCAGACATGTGGAAGGCAAACGCCTAGTTCTACCGATAGCGTTCTGGCAATGTTTCCATTTATATAATATTACAAAATCCTTCATTATTTTATGTTTATACCAAAAAGCAAAAATCAGTTCTTAGCATGTAATAATTAAAATCGATTGATTAATAGAAACTATCATTATCATTTAAGACATAATCATTGTGAATTATTATAAATATGTATATAACAAATGTATTATTATGTAACTCTTTTGGTCTGATATTCTTCTCATTGACGCTGTTTTTAATGATTACGAGCGTCATCAAATTCAAAAATATCACGATAACTAATTCAAAAGAAAACATGCAAATATATATTCTTCGTAATCATTTAGTAGAAATTTCAAAGTACTAAAATATAAGCTGAATATCAGATCCACCTGACGAAGCCAGAAAGAAGAAGAAAACTACAAGAAGTTGGACTCCCTCGCCTCTCTCTAGAAGTTGAACTGCCACGTCTCTCTACAAGAAATGATGGGCTGCCTCGTCTCTCCCCGGGATTGGACTACAAGATCTCCGACTGGCCCTACTTCTCTCCCTCTGCTGAGCCTACCAAGGAGCTCAGAAAACTCTCTCTCAGGGTTACCAGAACCTTTGGACGACTTCAAGCAGGTTCTCGCTGTCGGTGGATGGTGATATTCTTCGCCTGACCCTCACGAGCATCCTTCCAGTTGTCTGCACCTAAAAGTGGTTAACTACTACATGAGTAAATTTCGCAGGTAGCCGCTTGTGAGCGTACCATGTCATAGAGATACACTACAGAGAGTATTTTATCTTACTCTCTGTCCCTTCCAGAGTGTCCCAGAGAACACCCAGCCTCCTGTTAGCCAACGATTTGCGCAGATCAGCATACCCTCTCCGACACCCTTCCGACCCGCCTTTGCTAGCCGGACGTTAATCCGAAACCAGTTCGACGGCTGTCCTGAGTGGAACGACTGACCATCCGCGACATCACTGTGATCATCACTCCGTCCAGCTATATTAGTGGGCATACCGATAAATAAGTATTCTATAGTGGAGTGCTCAATATACATCTGATAATATGTAACGCAGAACTGCCGACTATAATAATTGGTGATCCTCAGAGCGCAATTATACCACGAAGATGGCAGGCATGAACGAAGGCAGGATGAACAACTCAAACGAGCAGGCAGATATCCATTTCACCAATGAAAATGTAACACCACCCAACTTTTTGATTCTCAGATCGGTGCGACTATGGTTCGTGTCAGCGAAGCACAATTTCATCTCGGGTAACACAAGGTCCTCACGAACTAAGTACTTTCAATTATGTCGCAAATTTCGCCTGAAGTTTTGGATAGATACTCAGCCCAGAACTTTGACCGCAAAGATTTCATGACCGTTTCAAAACGGCGCCGTCCAGTGCGGATACTTACACGAAAACTCGTTAGTGGAGCTTGTAAATGGATCTATTTCAAAAGGTCTAAGTGGCAAGACCATCCTATCCTATAATCTACCAGATTTCGGGAGGCAGGAGAAATTAATATAGGGAGAGGACTTGGTCAGAGTGCAATATTTTTCAAACTTACCGCAGTCGACATTGCGCACAACCTTAGGCCGCGCCATATCTACTCTCACACCACCTTCAAATTGGGGATTAGCTCGACATCTTGTTATTAAGCCACAAGCTCCTGTCTATCGGCGGCTGTATCATCCCTGCCACCGCCATTGCCGCGCGCCGCCATCAAGATCAAGAACAATCCACTACTTGGCTGCGCCGCGTTCCACGGAAACAACAGAACCAAAGCGTGTGATACGAGGCCACATGTTATTCGATGGACCACGCTCTAAAAAGCTGGCTTAAATCATGGGTGTACATGGCCAACACAAAACGGGGGACTAACAGTACCTACCGTAATTCTAACCTCCACAAGAGCAGCACCCCAACTCCGTCGGAAGAACTAAGAAGCAAGTTGACATTATGTGCGCGTGTTCAAACTTCCGCAGTTAACCAATCAGATTACGGAATTTTTCGGCACTATGCACCAGTTTTTCACTCAGATACCGGAGCCAGCATCATCTAGCTATCACACTAAACAATGGTCTCTAGACATGACGCGTGCATCTTCATACGTCACTGTTCCGCACATAGCCAGCTATGGCTCGCCATAAATGTCATGGGGACAGATTATGTAAGCAAATATTCAGTTCGTATTACCAAAATTCAAGAGAGAATTCACCTGGAATTTATAGTAGCAGAAATTACTATGGACATAATATATTTCGGAATGCATTTCTTCACACATTTTGGTCTCCCTAATTGACTGTGGACGAAGAACACTGCATAGATATCTGTATACGTACTTTCTAGCTCAGCTTGATAAACATAAGTCTTGAGGCGTTACCATTTCTCTTACCGACGGCTCATACCTTCAAGCGTCGAACAAATAGCAGACCATTAAGCTTCCCTCCTACAACGAGTTCCCGTCCGTTAATTTCACCCTATAGACATCACAATCTATAATTAAAGAATCAATGAGCGGGACTACATAGAAACTTGGATTTTTCAACCCAGGTTTGTTGCTTCTCGAGCTCGCGCTTTTCTGACGGACAAGTTAAAGGCGGCAAAGCCCTGATTTGGACCATTCTTTCTCAAAAAGCTGGAATCGTAGAGTGCGCCAACGATAAAGCCTGCCATGCGTCTCCTTCTACACCTCCTGTTGCCTAAAGGAAACACCTGGAACATGTGAAGACCTGTGTGGGATTCAGAGCCTTTAACAGTCATACACGAAACCAGGAAGATATAGCACACCGATTCCCACATTCAAGAGCTATATCACAGCTGCTGCATAACCTCTACGCCATATTCTATCCGAACGACCGTTGGACCTCTCAAAGCGTTCTCACACCAGATCCCCAGTAGACTCACAAGATACTCAGAGAATAAACAGCCAGTTCATCACTCCGTATTGAGGTCTTTATCGATTTGTTATCTATGGCCTTTTCGGTCTTAAAGACATGCCGGGAGCTACATCTCAAGAGTAGATGCGACTCCATCTATCAGAGACCTATTCCTATCCGTGCTTACCTATTTAGAGTTGTCTCATTTTTCGATCTACATTTTCAAACCTGAACATTGAAAATCATCTGAACACCAGTATATTTTAGACCACTCTCCAAGAAAATGGTTCTTAGAATCTCTTAGACACAAAGTGCTGAATTAACTCGCGACTCTTCACATCAATTCTTCTCGGGTCTCTAGCACACGTGTCTTCAGGCAAGGACTACTGTCCTCCGTAACCGAAACAGACAAGAATCCATCCTCAAGATGGGTTCCCATCTCTTACCGTGCGATCCTGAGCATCTCTCGAAGCATGACCTTGGGATGTTAGGAACTACCTTACAGAAGATTCTATCCCATGATCTTGCCAAAAAATCGTCTTTCCCATATCTGAACAGAGCCAAGATGTTCATCCCAAGGTAAATTGTGTTCGATGACTCCGAGAAGAACAGGACAGCTTTCTCAAGATGTACTCGAAGGGAGCTCTTCAAGAAATCGCGCGCTGAACACTCCCTTTTCTTTACCTAATGGGTCTCACATTTACACACCTACGTATCAGAACAGCGTAGACTTCAATCGGCCGCAGCATTACACAAGAAGTGGATTGCATGGTCAACCCTGTTCGCCACATTCGCCACTTACGTACACAAGAAGTTGATCAGATCCCAAGAGATATTCTGCTTTCGACAGAGAACTCTTGGCAGCATATTATGCTGTCCTTTCCACTTTTAACAGCGACATTGTAGAGGGAAAGGAGTCGTCACCCTTATCTGGCACGATCCACAAACCTCTTGTTTCGCGTCTTTCTATCCACACAAATGCCTGCAAAAAGCTGATCGTCTAACAGCGCACATGCTCTCAGTATAACAGAATTATATTTCTACAGCACAGTTATGATCGAGAGGAGAGCACTTCGGTGGCCGCACACTTCTTTTCCGCGCTGACTCTCATATCTCGCTCGCGAGGGTATATCAAGTTGACGCGCTGATCAGATTTGATCCTGCCCCAGAGATAGATCGCCTTCCCAGAAAAGATATAGAGACATCAAAGACATAATTACATATCGCCTCTTCATTAATTATCCCCTGCAGGGACAACTCAAGATAACATGAGATAGACAACACCATTCTACATATGAACATAATATTCACCACAGAACATTTCCTTCCGAAGCCAGCACGCCTTCAAATACTCTCATATACAGAGATAAGATAGCATAATGTCATCATACCGGAGATTAAATCAAAAAAGAGCTAACTTTACGGGAACCAAAAGAAACTCGATACAGCAAAAGATATATTTATGAAGACACTATGTATAGAGATCGTGACATTAGGCTTTTTGTACGCTAGATAGAAAGCTAGTGCCAAGCACTGTAAAGATATACATACAAGATCAACACCAAACAACGGTCACTCACCTCATTAGAAAATCAATCCTTCTCTCGCAGATTACCAATAAACAGATTCAATAATAGACATAATAGTGGCGCGCGTACCTTTTTACCAATCAGCAATTTTCGTGGATCTTCCCTTCTCCAGTTATTTCGTCTACTCTAGCTATACCTAGAACACTCCAGAACCCGAAACCACACAATAGAAGAAGCTCGAAAGACACTTCCCACATTACCAAACACTACAGACAAAATCCTGTTGCACCTGATGCTTTTATTATGCCAGTGAGATAATCCAGGATTCGGTTGGCTCCTCTCATGTCGATTTCTGACAGAGGGGCGCAATTTCGAACGCGAGTTCTTCAGTGAGCGTTGATCACGATAATGAATTGGTGTTCTCCAATCGTAATAATCGAAAAAGCACACCTTCCTTACACCCACCAAACACAATCTCCCCCACCCGATACGCGAAAGTTTGCATCCGACTCATCAAGCCTCTGCCAACCTTGATGGCAGCGTAACAGAAACGCTGGCTTTCTGATTCCTTTCCCTTCCACTTACCACTTGGTTCAGCATGCATTCAAAACGACTTTCCGGATATTCGCCTATTGACAGCACGCTAACTGGAAAAAACTCCCACTTCTGTCCTAATGGACATATCTTTTCAATCTCCTCTTGCCACTAACAAAACAAGAATGATTCTTTTCTATTGACAGGAAACTATTCGCCACAGTAGAAGAATATAGGATTTAGAGACTTCGACTTTTCATCTTCAACAATTCCAATTTGCATATAATATCCGGAGCGCACTTAGACCTGTTATCATGTCTCCTAAGACTGCATAGGAAATACAAAAAAACACCATAATAGGAAGCTCCCTATAGTGGTACCGTATTCATAGTCCCTTCAGCGAAGCCACATTGTTTCCAAGGATAGCAACTCAGAATGGATCAACTACTCAGATAAAGTCTACTCAATTAGCCTAACACCCGACACTTTTATAAGAGAAACACACAAAAAAGGATAGCGTCAACTGATTCACTGATTCCCTATGCATCCTCGGATGTCTCTTGACTTAGTCCCTTGATATGATCTACTGGTCTCTGGGCTTCCCCTGAAGCTTGATACCCGAATGCCCTGATCGCATTCTGAATGTCCCCGATGGATCTTGACTCGTTCCTTTGATAATGTCGTCTAATTGCGATCCTGATGTCGCCTGATGATCGTGAATGGTCTCTGCAGTCCCTTATGCATCCTGATGATTCCTGGATGACCCTGATGTCGTCTGATGACCCTGAGTGATCACTGCATGTCGCTGACGCCGCGATGTTCCTCGATGATAGTCCCTGAACCGTCGTGGATGTCCCTATAGGACTCCTTCCTACCCTTTACAGACGAAACCCTCCCAGTAGAGTCCGTTCAGGATCACGAGACCCCACCCGCTCAGCTGCCCCTTCTAGCCGATTACATTAAGCAACACTACTAGTTAGATAAAAGAAATAAGACACTCGCATAAAGTAGGAGTCCGCTTCAAGGTATCAGAAGCCATCTCAGATGCACCCCTTGGGTGGATTATTATCAAATAAAAAAAAAAAAAAAAAAAAAAAGAAATACACTTGTCCTCAATAGACAGTTCCGAACTTCAGCACTATAGAATCCCACTCGCAGTCCCCTTCTCTTTTAAGTGCTGTCCCTCCGCCACCGGTTCCGCTTACAGGATGGACAGCCACTCCGTCGTTCTGGTCGCGGATAAGCTGATAAGATATAGTCGAAGTGTTTAGTTTAGTTCCCGCCAAACCGAAAATAGCTTTCCTAGAATCAAGACTCATAAAGCAACAGAGTCAACAAATTATCAGCAAAGTCTAAATTATAAATTTAGATAAATGACTTGATTTTCCTTATTAGATGTCATTATATCAGAAATTTGTATGTCAAAACTTTATATTTATTTATATTGATATATTATAATATTATCAATATTTGATAAACAATATATATTTACTTTTGATAGAAAAATTAGTCTCTCTCAGCAGCACTAATACATCTGAACTGTACTTTCAACAATTAAACTCATTCTGCGAGCTTGTTTAATATTGATGTTCAGGATGCGTGACAGGCAAAACGCTCACACTCCGTGACCAGATAGCTTCGGTCAATGTTCATTTTATCCATATATTTACAACATATCCATTATTTAGTAAAGTTAGTAGACCATACATTTTAAGTTTTTTTCATTTAATGTATATATTTAAATTTATCCCACGAACAAATATAAAAATGTTATTCTAATCTCCGTCAAACTCCAAATATATAATAAATACAAGAATAAAAAGCGGATCATTATTTATGCTAAAATTTCCTAACGATTCTTAGTTGTAACTTTGTCACGACTTTATCGTTAAAAAATAAATAATCCTGATCTGTTTCGCTTTGTGTCCTTCATTAGCCCTTCTAAAGCAGCACCACCGATAATTAGTAGCGCGTTTGCCTCACTACTAAGACGATTAATTGCCTAAATATAGAACAATAAGCCATATGACAAATATTCAGATCCTTCCGACCCTACGCAAGCAGAAAAGAAGAAGAACTACAAAGAAGCTTTGGACTCCCTCGCCTCTCCTACAAGAAGTTGGACTTTCTCGTCTCTACAAGAAGTTGGGCTGCTCGTCCTCTCCCCCGAGTTGGGCCTACAGATCTCCGAGCTGCGCCCTACTTCTCTCCCTCCCCTCGCTGAGCCTACCCAAAGGCCTTAGCAACCCTCCGCTCTAGGGTACCAAGAACCTTTGGACCGAGTCTTTCAGGTTCTCCTGGTCGGGGATGGTGACTCTCTTCGCTACCTCCGAGCATCACTCCATTAGTCCGCCACCTAAAAAGATAGTTTAGCTACTAAAGAGATAATTTCCAGTCGCCGCTGAGCTTACCTGTTCATAGAGATAAAAAGAGAGTATTTCTTATTACTCCTGTTCCCTATCTCCCCGAGAGTTGGCCAGAGAAGAGACACCCGCCTCCTGTTTAGCAACGAGCTCTGCAAATCAGGCATTACCTTCTGCCGACAACCTTTCGAACCGCCTTTGCACTTAGCCGGACTCCTAATCCGAACCAGTCGACCGGCTTGTCTAGATAGGACAAGACAGAACCATCGCGGAACATCATGACGATAATACACTACACAGTACCGCTACTATAGTTGTTCATACAGAATATAGAAAGATCATATTAAGTAGAGTCGACCACTAGTAACTGATAATAAATACAGAACTGAACGAAAAACCACGATAAATATATAGCTACTATAAATAATAATCAACGATATACCTACACTCATATACGTATATATTCATTATATACTAGTGTGCATGGTATTTACCTCAAAAAGGATAATGAAAGGAGGCTGCAGATATTTATTGTACTATACGGCTTATAACTATAACCTATCATAGTACTCATATACTATCCTATATACTATATAATATATATATACATATATATTATAAAATACAATTGATTCTACGAGTAGTATATTACTATATATATACATATATATATATAACTACTCCTAAATTTCCACTTATATATCATTATAATAATACACATATTTCACCTATATATATAAATATAATTACTTAGTAAGTATATACTATCTATATAGTATATAACTTATACCTATCTATAGTATACTATACGTCTATATTTATATATATATTATACTGTATCTGTTTGTTTTAATATTATAGTACTTATAATATTATATATATCGGCGTTAGTTCGCATATGTATACTGTTTCCCTATTATATATATAATATACTATCATAGTATACTACCTATATAGTATACTAATTATATCACTGCACGTCCCCCAACTGACCATACTGCGTGGTGCATAAACGCTCCGATACAGGATATATATATATTACATATTATATATCATATAATATATAGCGTTGTTCCAATTTCTATACGTTTTTATATACTATATACGGTATATTGCTATATTATATATATAATATATAATATTTATATATTCATTATAGTACTCCTTATATATATATATAGTACTCTATATATATATATATATATCATATATATTATAATATGCATATCTCATTTATAGGATACCTACTGATCTGAGTATTTTTTCTTAATTACTCTCTCTTCTTTTTCATCTTGGATCTTTCTTTAAAAAAAACGTCTGGTGCACTCTTAAAACTGCTTCTTTACATTGAAAAGAACAGTCAATATTATTTTCGAATTATCTAAAACACATTTATCAGGTTAAAAGTCACTGGATTTAAAGCATTTCTGGAGAGTTTCAACCTAAGGTCATGTCCAACATAAATCTATCTTGACCCAGCAATAGCACTTTCGCTTTCCAATCAGGAACGCTCTTCAGTTGTCTTGATTCATTCACGTTTCTCTTCTATATTTAATTTATTTATCACGTGTAGGTTGAATTTCCAACAGATGTTTTAAATCCACGTGACTCTTCGCTTACCTGCCATAACATGTGTCATTTTATTCGAACAATAAAATGTGCATTTAAGTCAAGAACAGTGTTTAACTAAGTACAACGTTTCATTTTAAAAAAAAACAAGGTGATAAAAACAAAAACGACAAAAAACAAAACAAAAAAGAACCAAAAAATACCTTTATTCTTGATACTAACTATATTATATACTACTTGATACTATATTATGTTTATTATTTCACTACCTATACTATATACTATATAATATATATATATATAATATATACTATTATATAGTCATTATATATATTATATAGTATATTAAATATATAATATACTATAGTAATATTATAAAGTATAATAGCTTATATATATATTATATGTATATCATTATATATATACTTATATATAAAATCTATTAATATATATATATATATATATATACTTATTATATACTTAATTATAGCATTATATATTATATATCAGGTGGCGGCTCCACGTCCACCTACACCCGAGTGTGGCAAATTCTTGGAGTAGGAAATCCGAATAATATCATATATATATATACTCGTATAATATATAATATATGATAGCCATATACTAGCTGAATGTATTTTAACTATGATATATATTATATACCTATATATAATACTTCTATACCTATAAGCTATACTAATATTATTCCCAATGGTTGGCTCGTGCTGTCAACAATTCTTGCAGTAGTGCAAATCAATATATATATATATATATATACTATACTTATATATATATATTAGCCAAGCTTTATAATATATATATATTATATCTAGATATATATATATAGGTATATCTAATATATACATCAATATATATTATATATATAAATACTATAAATCTATACAATAATATAACTATTATATTAATATATAGTACTATCATAATATTATATATATATATATACTACTTAGAAAACTACTAATCGTATAACTGAATATTTCACCTACCGATCCTAACTTAACATACTCAATGACAAATACTATAATCTATTAATATACGAATTGGTCTTTTAATCGATATAAGACGTATTAGTACTAGAAATCTAATATAGATATATATACTAGTTTATGACAATATATATATAATATAGTAATATAGATATACTATACTATATTTCTATATATATATATATTCAAAGGACCCCGTGTTTCACTGAGGGAAATCTGAATTAATAATGAAACTTTTAAAGTCGAATACCCGAATCAATATTCTCCGAAATTTATAACTTCTAAGAACCATTTTATTAAAGCCCACTAAAATAAGAATAGATTGTATTTAATAACTAATATTGAACAAGCTTATGTGATTCACTAACTCCAACTCCAACAGCAAATCTTCTCATTAATTACACATGAAATAAAACTCTGGTCCGGCCGAGGCAAGATTACGCTACTAGGCCTAAAATGGAGTCCGACTTACAAGGGATATTGGGACTCTGGTAGACGAATGGTCAATGTTCTATAATGCAAATTATGGAATTTACAAAAGGTATGCGTGTAAGAGATGAATCAAGTTAGCATTGAAAATGAAATAATTATTAATATTATTAATCATGATTTTAATGAATATATTTAGTCTTTCTTGCTCAAGGCTAACTTTAAATTGGGTCTTTAAAAAATGACTGCTAATATGGAGTCAAGGTCGTGAAAAATACGAAACTGCATGCCAATATAGGAAAATGATCCTATTCCTTTTACTCAGAGAATAACAGTTAGGCACCCATCAAGTAAAAACAAAAAAAAAAATATATCAAAAAAATCAATAAGGGAATCGAGTAGCAATTTAAGTCGGCGGTTATTCAGTGAGCCTTCGAACGAAATCAATATAGTACTATTATATATATCTAGTATATACTATATATACTTATATATATATAATATGTAATATATTATATATATATATATTATATATCTATACTATATATATATATAATATATATATTTATAACAACTTATTCTTCTAGAAATTCACTAAGGCAAGTAGGCGTTGCCGACTCTGCCTACCCCCAAAGCGCGCCACTTGCTATTA